>UELX01004646.1:0-16798 GCA_900480035.1 Eupelmus urozonus | reverse complement strand
GACCGTGTGATTTTGTCGCAAGAGAACATCCATTTGCTACAAGTGGAAATATTCTAAAAAATGCCTTTTTGGTTCTTACTTCTAGCGGAAAATTTGTGCGAGAGGATTTTCCACTTCCTGCGAAAGGATTACTATTAGGTCGAAAGTCAAAATGGGATCTATCTGAAGCAAATGGATTTCATTTGCATCCAAAATAAATTTTTTTCAGTTTAGAATGTTATAAAATAATTTAAAAAATGTTAATAATTGAATGATGATGATAATCTTATTATTTCTGAATAGAGGCTCTATTGGACTTCGACGAGCCAAGATTTTACAATAAAAAAATATTTTTCTTTAAGAAGTACGAAACACTTGAACCTTCGTAGATGATAAGGACACAGATTTGCTACTGTCTTAACTTTATCATGCCAGGTCTAATGAATGCGCAACATTCAAATTCTCTTTGAACGTTGCGCATTCATTAAACCTAGCGGCATGAAAAAAAGGAAATTGGTCATTGAGTAAATAAAATTATTTTTACAGTGTTTGATAAAAGAACCAAAGTTTTTTATTAACAAAAATTACATTTTTACAAATACAAACGGCTAAATACATTCTAAACAATATGTTACTAAAATATCTTAGTTAATTAATTTATAATTTATTTTTATTTAAATTTAAATTTCAAATGGTGTAAAGAAAAAAAATAAAATTGTATTTATTAAAAGTCCACCGAGTATCTCTGTCCTTGACTAATTTTCACTATAATGATTGATATAAAAACGTTTCTGTAACGTCTAAAAATGAACTAAAAAAATATGTAATTTTTATTATAACATTTTGAAAACGCAATAAAAATTTAAGTAACTAGACAAAGCCTGTTAAAGAGTCGATACAAACTTTTTACAATCATTTTTATACTCTAAAAATTAATACGTAACCTCTTAAGGTCTAAATAAAACGTTTTTATAATGTTACAAAAAAAATTTTTTTACCAAGTCTCTGAAATTTTAAAAATATTTGTCGAGGTTTTGCATCGAAGCCCCAGTCCTTTGCATTGGAGGCTGATGCCTTCACCACTTGACTCAGTTGAAATCCCCGCAAGCAAAAATGTCAAAAAAGAATTTACTACCTCATTTCTTCATAAAACAATTATAACAATAATCATTTAAACACACCTCAAAATTATATATTCCCTATGATAACGGCATGCCAGACCGCTCATCAATCCTATTCCAGCGTAGACGCTTCAGCCCCCTCCAATGCACATCATGAATGGACCAGACGCGCGCGACTATAAACATGAGGGGGGCGCTGTAATAATCTCTTAGTAATTGCTAATCGATCGCTAGCAATCTCTGATCAGCCATGAAACGCGTATCAATAGAGAGAGAAGGGAGAGGGCTGATGCAATACCCGAGAAATGCATTCACACTAGCCACCTTAAAAAGATAGTCCATTAGGTCGATGAAATATCGGAAAGATGAGGGACATGGTACGTTGCCTTGTATTTGGGAAGCTGCAGCGAATGGGATTTTTATTTTCTTGCGCTAGAAGCGGTAAGAGCGCAGATCGGGCGATGATCCGCTGATGTCTCTTAAAAGGATGAGATCGATCGCACAATGGAATATGCTCGCGTTATTGTCACGAAGTTGGGAAGAATTATGTTAAGGGTACAATTTTGCAAATGGAATCTTGCAATGAATTGTAGGGTTCGATGGCTTGAGAACTTTGATAAGATATTTATTTGTTTATTTTTTGTTTTTTGTAACTAAGTAGAAAAAAAAAAAATTTCTCAAAATGTAGTAGTAATAATATGATAATTTAATAAATTTTCTCTCACCAAATGCTTCAACTTTAAGACTGATATTACTTGTATCTTAATTTTTTCATATAAGCCATTGATATAGAATCAAAGTATGTTCACTAGGAAAGAAACAGAAAGAAAAATTAGTAGATATGAGCTCTTAAATCAAGATATGGTCAGCTTTTTATTTTTAATATTTTTATGTAAAACGTCTTCATTATGATACCTTGTAGGATCTATTAAAAAAAGTTTGGCATTCTTATACCATCGAAATAAAAATTAATTTCTCTTTTTACTTTGGTTGTACTAGTTTTACAAGTAAAACTTGTAATATCGAAAAGAAATTGCGACTTTGACTGAATTTTTTGTACTAAATAGTAAAACCTAGGAGTTTTCAAATTTTCACGAAACCTTTTCAAAAACCATACATTTACAACTCTCCCAATACCCACCCACCCAATCACCCTAAATTCCTTTCACATCCCCGACGCACAAAATCTTCAACAAGCATCCAACCCAAAACCCCACCCCCCACTTCATCCAGCCGCGAAGTTATCCCATTTCAGCTCGCGCTTCGTCGCAAAGATAAGCCATCTGAGCAGGCGGCTTTCGAGTAACCATACGCAGATCGAAGCGCGCCGCGTATATACGCATAAGTTCCCCGCAATTCGCCGAGTTGTAATGCAGTTTCCTCGCGATTCCGCGCGCCAACTGCCTCGAATGAGTCGTTACGGTCGCATTCAGCCGGCGCCACCCCCGCCTCAAGATTGAGGGATATTGTTTGTACAGGCGACTTCGCCGCGGCAATTGCCGGAAGATCGCGGCGCGTCTTGGACCTGTCAGGCCGCTCTTTATCCGGCAATCGCACGTGTCGAGCGGCGAGTTTGCCGAACGAGCCGCTTAACTCGAGTTAGCTCGGCTCGCATAGCAATGGACTATCGATGTATGCCCGGCTCGATTTGCATGTTTCGGGATAACGCCGGTGCTCCAGACTGGCTTGGATCGAATATCTATGGAATATCTACGCAGTGTTTTAATTTTTTGTGGATTAATACGAAGTAATATGAATCTTACTCTGGCGAAACATATTTAACAGGCACACCTATCAACTCGCAAGACCGCAATAGGTCACCAAAATCGCTGTCTGACTCCGATCGACTATAGTCCCCGAGTGCAGCTTCAACCAGCAGGCACATCAACTGCTGTGGTGTGCGCAGCCAGTGGCCGCTGCGCATGCATAAAGCTACCTCCCACTCACAGCTAGCGCGCGAGAGAGAGAGAGCAGGAAGCGACAGTAACCTGTCGGGTAATCGTCGCTCGCGCCGGCCTCCCCTAACGAACCGCATTTACATTTGAAAGGTGTGCGCGCGCTCGCCAATTACCCGGGCCCTGCGTTTTACTTCGCCGGCAGAGCGCGAAACCGCATTTGCGTCCGCCCATCCAACTCGCTCTCTCCTCGTCTGTCTTTTGGTTAGCGGTATATAGCTTTTGCTCTCGGCGCGTTCAGCGAGCCAGCGGTAGTATCATGCATGAGCTGCTTTCGGAAAGTCTGGCTGAATGTGGAGCCTGCGTGGCTGTGTGCTGGGAAAAAGTTTTGGTTGCGGGGCGAGGGTGAAGGCGTATTGTGGTGGTGATAGGCGAGAGCGGTGGGTTGGGTGTGTAATTGTTGGGAGGTGTTTTTTTTTTTTTAAGTTGGTGGGTTTGAAAGTTTTAGTTTTAGGATTGATGATGGATTTTTAGTCGTTGTGGATGGTTTTTTTTTAACTTTTAATAAATAAATATTGAATGGACTATTGTGGGTTTTTTATGAATTTTAATAAGCCTAAATTATTTGATGTGAAGTACTTTTTTAAAGCTTTTGGAATGTGAAACTTATATTTAACATTGTAATCAGAGAATTTATAATTTATGGAAACATTGAATTATAATTATGAAATGGTTGTCAGTAATGAAATTCCATATCTGATAACCATTAAATTTTGTAAATTGTCCATTATATAAACGCTAGCTAGTATTACATTACTTTGGAGAATACAATAAAGCTCACAAGAGTTAACAAATTAGATACAATTGCAATATTCGACGCATCGTCCACAACCTTTACACCACCATCACTGAAAATTCCACGGATATTCCATCATTTTCTCGCGCGGTCATTTCCCCTTTTTCGCATTCAAAAATTTTCCCGCATCGCTGAACTGTTTTCCGTGGTGCTTCATTCGCGTTCATATTCCGGTTCTCCGTTAGTCCTTTTTTCCCTGCGCTATTTTGAATTTCACCCTTTCACCACATTTTCCGCAATGTAATAACGAACTCGGCGTTTGCGAAAAGCGCGCACAGACGCGTGGATGCTGCTGCCATCGAGTGGGAGCTTCGTATACTAACGGCTGATCGAAATTTCATCGAATCACTGATTTTCTGTCTTTCAGTGAAGCTGCCGGTCGTTTGTGATGAAATGGTATAAATATACTTTGAAGAAATGTTGGAATGATATTGTAAAAATATTTGATGTTTGTAGGCACAGTTATGTAGTATTTTTTAAACCTTAAACTATTAAGTTTTAATAATTTAAAAAATAAAAAAAAAATATATAGCAAAAATTCAGTTTTATTTTCCACATTCACATTAGTAATAAAAATAAAATCTAATAAAAGCTTTCAAGCACACATCAAACATTAATTTGTACATAAAAAAAAACTCATAGCATAAAATAATAAAATACGCATTGAAAATAACTGAGCTATAGAAACTGCTCATTTACATTTTTTTTTACACCCAAACTAATTTTCTCTTTTATTCGCATGACGGAATAAACTAAAATAATCACTAATGCTCTACCACTCTTCCACTAAACTCGAAAAGCGCAAATAACACCCGCCACTCCAACATCAACGAATCCATACCAACGCTTCATTTGCGCAATACAAGCCACTGAAAAACATTTGTTCAGCCGTCTAAACAGCCCCACTCCCTCGCAGACTAGCCAATAAAAGCTCGGCGGTCAATCGGCACCGAGAAAATATCCGCTTCGGCTTGTACTCGCGCGTTTGTTTAAGCGAGCTCTCGACTGCCCATATATGCAATTCAACGATTTTTTGGCGCGCTTTGAGTCCCGACGCGCGCGCGCGTGGTAATATTCGCGCGAGCAGAAAAGACAGGCCGCGCGAGGGAAATGAGTTCAGCACATTTGCGGAGCCCTGGCCGACTGAACTTTACAAAGGGCTTTTTATTTTTCGGGATCGCCAGCTTTTTTCGTCGGGGAGAGTGTTTTATTTGAGCTTGCGCGGGTGCTTTGTTCGCGAGGGCTGCAGGCCGGAAGGAAAACATTATATTTGACGAGCGGGGAGAAATCATTGTCACTTTTGGGAGGCTTTTTCACTGATGGATTTCACGCTGGACGACCGCTTGGGCAGTTGAGCGATTTCGGCTCTTTTGTTTTGGTTGGGTTGCGGATCGAGTTAATACAAGGTCTTTTTTTGGAGTGAAAATTTTGTTAATCGATTGATGCTCTTGGAAAATGATATAATTTTTTCAGTATATTTAAAATTTAATGTAATATTTTTGGAAATTTAAAAATTTAATTTTTTGTAGCTGAAAGTGCACTATAAATTAACATTAATACGAGGTCGAATTTATAGATAAAGAAATACGTTATTTATCTAGGAAAAAATTTTTTTCAAACATTTTAAAAATACATTTATCTAAAAAAACATAAAAATCGTGTTTTAATAAAATAAACTTTTTCATTCATTCTGATCTCGAGAGAACATCTATTCAAACATTTTCATTAAAATAATTGTTATTTTTTTTTACAATTATTTCGATTAAATAAGCTTAGCGATATTCAGCTGCTTCTTAAAATTCCCCCAGATCAAATATCACAGAATCCTCAGAGCCACATTAACAATCATTTGCCATTCACCACACCCCCACCATCAACCCATCAACACCCTACCCCACAAAAGCTCGTCACAATCATCAAACCACCAGTCTTCCGCCATGTCACCCTGTCAAAACGCATCCCGCATTCCTTTTCGCATCTCATCTGAAAAAAAGCTCCCTCTCCCCTCTTTCAGCGAGCTTTCGCGCGCGCAGCCATACGCGCCGATGCGCGATATTAATTTTCGCGCTCGCTCGGAGCGTGAGTTTCGCGCTCGGCGGCACGCGCGGCCCGCCAGCCGTTTTCCTTTGTCGCGCGCCCGCTCGTTAACCCCCGGCGCTTCGCGACCCTCTTTAATTTTTCGCGGCCGGGGGATTGAAAGAGAGACGGGAGGAGCAGCGGCTGTGGCGATGCTGAATTTTTTAAAAGCGAATTCAAATGCTTTATCCGGGGCTCGATTCATTTGCTTTCAATTGCGATCTGCTTTTTGTTGTTCGGGGCGAATGTACGTTTAATTTAGAAAAAAAATTAGGGGACGATCTTTTTTTTTGAGGTCCGAGCGCTGCCAGACTCGTGATTTATCGCGCCTCCGGAAAGTGGAGTTATATAAATGCGCGCAGGGGACGAAGTAAGGATCGACGATCTGACTCTCCGGAATGCACTTCTGGAATTAATGTACAGCTCGTCGCCGACGCGGAGGAAGACTAATGTGTCGTTAATTAGAAAATAATTAGCGCGCGCCTTGCAGACTGCCGGGTATCGTCTGCCAGACGGCACTTCTAATTTGTCGGTGCGTTGCCCGTAAAACTCGCGGCGAATTTCAAAGGTATACCGTCTTTCTCTCTGTCTCTCTCTCTCCCTCACACTCTCTTTTTCTCTCTCATAATAAACGCTTTTCCGCTACTCTACGCGTCAATCAAAAAATTGCTTTTGCATTAAAGCGCTGTAAAAAAAGTGTGCTCTTTCAAGCTGCCGTTTCCCGGTGTAATTAAAAATTTAATGCGCCCTAACGATGTGAGAAATTTCTGTCACTTTTTTTTAACGTTGTTATGTAGCAAGAAATTTATTGTAATGTTGTAATAAAAGTAAATAAAAAATTTATTATTATAACATTACAAAATTAAAAAATATACCAAAATATAATAGTTTAAGGTAGGCTGAATAAAAAGTCGACCTTTTGGGCTTAGAAGCTGAGAAGTTTGAACGAGCTCAGAAAGCTCTGGGGAGTCGAGGACTCAGGTGTGCGTTTTTGGTTCCAGAAAGCAAGTATATAGAAGGCAAAAAAATTTTTAATTAACTGTTGTTTGCTGAAAACAAAAATTTTTAGGAATTTTCATTTTTGAAAGCAAAGAAAATATAATGTTAGAAACAGTATTCTGTATTTTAAAAATTTATTTTACAATTATTAATCTTCTACATCTAAAATCAAATATTTGATGAATAAAAGATAATTAAATAATATTTATATTGTAAGTTACAAATAATTTTGCTTAGAACTACGTATCTATAATTAAACAAGTTTCTATAATTAATTAAGTAATTAAAATTATTTGTTTTAATAAAAAGTACGAAAATGTGAACAAAAAGCAAAAATTTTATTTTTTGGTTCACGTCTCCTTTTAATAGAATATCGTTATTTTTAAATGCGAAAATTTGAAAGAAAACAATTTCATATATTACAGGTCGAAGTAATGTTCCGAATAAATAATTATTATGAAAAATCTTTTAACTTTTATAAAATATCAAAAATTTTTTATGATAATAAAGCTGGTTATAGTTAAATTATTGGCTGTTAATATATTAACAAAAAAAAAAAATGTAAAAAAATTTGTTAAATTTAACTAATTTTTGCTGAGCTTAACCATAAATTTATAATAATTTATAAAATAAGTTTGAAAAATAATAAATAGACATTTTATTAAACAAAAATTTTTTGTTTAAATACTTTCTAATTACATCTGCATTCTTCAATGACTTATATTATAAAATGATATACAAAAAACTGAGTTGTAAGTGATATTATTCTACAGTAAAATATGTTCTAAATATGAGTAAAATGTAATTTTTATTTGGCTTGAAAACTGTTTTAATAATATAATCTTATTGATTCATGTTTAAACAAGTAAAGTAATATTATAACAATGCATTAATATAATAATAATAATGGGTAAGTAATATTATACATAATTAAAAATACATAAAGTAGATGCAGTAGATACCGCCGGATATGGTCAGACAATATTTAATATCTTAATCAATCAACTTCATTTTCTCGGTCACAAAGACACAACGTAATTCTTTCCTCTAGATCTTTATAACGCGAGCAACAGAACTGCAACAATCACACCCCTCTTCACAATCCATAAACCTCCAACTTCGCCCTCTCCCCAAACCCACACTCCACAACGCAGCCTACGCACACACCGCCATTGCCTCGGATCATCGAAAGTGTCAGATTGCGCAGCCGGCTCTAGCCTTCGTCCAATTTCGCCGGCTTTCTCCCTACTCGTGCACCAGTACTAATATCCTGGACGCAAAAGCGAGGCGAGAGAGAGAGAGCCGGTCCCGGTAATGGCATATATGGACATTGGCCCTCTCTCCGGTTGTAAAATTGCGGACGCGGTGGCAGCGAGGATGCGCCTACGCGCGTGGCACCCTTTCGCATCGGTATCGCGCGTCGTTATCTCGATTATCTTGCGAGAGGGGCGGAGGTAATCGATGATGGAGTCCCGGGCAGCCGACGATCGGGATATACTTTGGGGAAATGGACAATTGTTTCTACGAGAGGGTTAGGCCGATGATTATACGAGGGGAGAAACAGGTGCTTTCGGTTACGAGGGATGCAGTTTTTTTGGATCGAGGTAGGGTGGTGAAGATAGTTGGGAGGGAATTGGTTTTCGGAAGATAGGTTTAGGTTTTAATGGTTTTTTTGTTGAAGTAGCGGCGTTATGATTATTGTGGTACGGTACAGAAGTATTCCATACGATAAAACAAAATTGAATTTTTTTTTAAATTGTTAAAATGATATTACAACTATTTTGAACGCCAGTTGCTTAAATGATTATCATAGAAATGATAACAGCTATTCAAGTTGACCCGAACCAATACGATTGCACAATTACCATACATGAATATTACCTTAACAGAAACACAACCGACCGCGAATAAACGACTACTAACTTTCTCCCAATTATTCCACTATCCCCTAAAAATAAAGCACAAAAACAGCTCCGCGCGACCGTAGCCAAATAAGAGCCGAATCAATTTCCGAGCGGGCGCGAGACTATCGAGAAAAGCAGTATGAAAATTCGCAAAATATTTCTCAACGATTCGTGAAATTGGAGCTCGGCCGCGGCTGAGCGGGCTTGGCGAAAGTTAAATAATACCTCTCCCGGGAGTATCGCACTTAATGACAAGCGGGAGCGAGCCGTTGGAGAGCGAAGTATAAGCGCGTGAGTCGATTTTAATTTGACTGAGGGAGAAATTAAAAGCCAGAGAAAGAGAGACAGGCAGAGTTTTCCTGGCGGAAAGGATGAGGTGACCGGATATTTAATTATTCAGTCGTTCCGCAGATCAGGCGTCTTTTCCCGTGGAAATCAAAATTGTAATTCGATATCCCTCCGGAGGAGAGAGGCTTGGGTTCCTTTTGAATCGAGTTTAAATTAATATTTCGTTAATTTCGCTACAATTGCGAATAATTGAGTTGGCTCTTGGTACTGAGTTATTGAATCGAATCGATACAAAAAGCTATATAACCAAAATAGCCACACTGAGACCGAACATCTCGAACATAGAAACTATCGAAAGTCAACTCAGAAAGCGCACTACAACCAAAAGAAAAACACCGTCCCTATCCCTCCCAGATAAAAACTCGATCGATCAATCAAACTCGATTCAACTCGAAAAGAAAAAAACGAAAAATTCCACTCCAATCAGAGCTCGCCCGGCTCTGCGAAACTTCTCCTGAATCAGGCGCTGATTGAACCGTTCCCCAAAACGCGCATCGGCTGCGAGTAATCAGCAGGAAAAACAGGCCTCGCGCTGGCGGGCTCCTCCAAGTTTTCGACTGCGCTCGCGAAGCCGGTGCTAATTTAAGCGCGCGCGCGCGCCCCATGCGCCTTCTCCCTCGAGCTAGCGTAACAAGAGTATAGGAACTAACAAACGGAAGAGAGCGAGAGAGAGGAAATAGAGGAGAGAGAGAAGGAGGGGTATAGAACGAAGGCTTGGCCCGGGAAGATAGCATTGTGAGCGCGCGACTCTAATAACGTAATTACCTGTGGCGTTATTGTATATATGTATATACAAGAGGAGGAGATCTCTGAGGTCTCCGTTTCTCCGTAGACTGCCGCCGAAATTGAGAAACGATTCGGAGAAAAAGAGAACGGCGGAGGATTGCTGTGATGAGATAAGTGCTGAGAGATGGAGAAAAATTGAGATTTTTTTCTGCGAAGCTATTTTAATTTGAATTTTCTGAGGGTTAGTTAGGACGATGAACTTGGATTATGTTGGTATAACTTTGGGTAAGTTTATAAGTTTAATATTTTGTGTTTGAGCCTTTACATTATTTGTTACATTGTAAAAGTAATTAATAATTAATGTAATATTTCTGATATGAAGTATGGAATGAATAATATTATTATGTTAATTTTATGAATTTATGTATAATGTAAATCTTATAAATTTAATTATAAAATTAATTAAAGTATGAATTAATCATCTGCAAGATTTAATAAACATCTAAAGTGAATTAAGAGAAAAATGAATAAATGGTACGAATAAGTTGAGAAATAATATTCATAAGTAAGCTAACGACTGAAATAAAACCCTTATATGATACAGAAAATTCTATAGAGAAAATTTAAAGATTTGGCTTAGAAGTGGTTAAGAGCTTTATAAACTTTTTCATTTCAATGCAACAACTAAAATTCGCCAAGAACCCAGTAAAATTTCTTTCTGAATATTAGAAACTAAACATACCGCAATCTCAACACTCATCTTTATCAAAACACCCTCCATGCTCTCAACAACATCACATCTTCTCTCCTGATCCATCCCCATGAAACATCCACGAAAAAAGCGACCATCCTCGCCTTAAACCAAGAATAAAAAAAAAGCGACTCGTCGCTGCAGTACGCACAGCGCTCGCAATTTCAGCCGAAGAACCAAGAGCTCGCCCTTATTTGTCGATTTCTCGCGGAGGGACAGCTCCCCCCTTTAGCGAACTTTCGCTTCGGCGAAGCCAGGAAATCCCATTCGGCGGCGTGATTGAAGCCGCGTGCGCGCGCTCTCTTTGTGATCGAATCGAACACCCGCAGAATCCGGCTAATGGGCTAAAGGAGAAATTTCGCATTCTTTTCCGTTCTCAAAGAAGCTTTAATCCCGATAATATATATCCCGCTCGGCTCACCCCCTAGGCTGTCTTTTTTTTTCAGGGGAGGCCGACGACTGACTAAACGCTTCGAGATTCGATAGCAGTGCTTTTCTTTATGCGGCGCGCTCGGGCCGACTCGATATTGTCGATGAGGGATGAAAACGCTCGAGTAAAGCGGATATCGAGCGGTCGTTATTTCGGCGATACATTATAAAGTTGAAAGTTCGCTGGGAATAAACGCGCTTCAAAAAAAGGCAATTGTTGGGAGTCAGCGAAATTTACTCTCGCTGTAATTTAACGCGAAACGTTCGATGGTTTAATTTTGGTCCGGGGGACTGCTGCAGCGGCCGACACGGAAAATAGACACCGAACGCGCGCGTTAATTCAGCCGAAAGTACACATAAAACGCGTTCGGTGTAATTATTCTTTCGAAACTGAAACTCTGTTATCTCTTTCTCTCGCTCACTCACCCCTCTCTCACGCTTGCTCCGAAAACTCACTCCCGGAAAATTAAAGGACACATCGATATCCGGCACTCCGCGGCAAAAAGAGCTAGCGCGCCAGGGGAGAGGCGAGTGCTCGCCTAGGCGAAAATAAAAAGCTAGCCCACGCTCGCGAGAATCGGAAGCTTTAAAAATGGCTAAACGAGGCCATTAGGCGGACGTACGAGCACGAATCGCTCGGACGCGCGCCTACATATGTATGCGCACCCCAGAGAGAAGCGCGAACGGGGGGGAGGTGTAATGCCGTCACTCGGTCCCCGAAATCGCGCGCGCCAACAATGGCCGTGCATTAACCTTTGTGCAGTTGTAACTGCAGTCGCGAGATAGTAGCAGTCGGACCAGTTTCTCTCTCTCTCTCTCTCTTTTTATCCTGTTCTCTCTCTCTCCGAGCGTCCGTGGTGCGAAAGGGGTAGCTGCTCGACGCGCCGGGGAATAAAGCCCGGCCCGTTTGCTATATAGCGTTCAGCGCAATCTCGGCGAATGCATTCGTCGAGGGAAGAGAGCGCAGTGCTCGTGCGCCGATTATCTTTGGCTCTGAAGAACTGACCCCGCTAGATTTTGGGGGCTGGACACGCGGGGTTGGTGATTAGCTTGTGCGATATAAATCTCTGTTTGAAATAATTTTTTTTTAATCTTGTTACGGTTTTTTGGGTTTTCAGTAGATCAAAGAGAGATAAATAATCAATTTATGAACGAGTATCAAACTGAAATTTATCGTGCAAAAGCCAAAATTGATATAAATATCAAAATCGTGATTTTGAGGTTAGAGTAATATATTGGTAGTTTTCGATATAGCGAGGGTGAGTTTACCGATTTGAAGGTGGTAATTAACTGAATCGTGAACTATTTTTCGTACATGTGACGAACAATATTTTTTATCCAGATTCATTAAAACTATATATATTTCATATCATCAAAATTGTATTGACTTCAGTCGCATCTCAACCTACCGCGAACTCGCAAAACAGGAAAACCCTCTCCAAATTTCAAACGCAACCAAAAAGTAATCGAATCTCATTACTTTCTCCAGCTATCCCGCCTAGCCACCCCCACCATCTCAGCCGAGAAACTTTTAATTATTCAGCCGCCTAAGTAACGTTTGCCTCCCGCGACTTTCCTTGCAATTAATTAATCAGCGCCGCTTCAACAAGAGTCTCAGGGCCAGGTGTATACACAGCGCGGATGCTAGGCGCCATTCAAAATATAGCAAAGCGCGCGCGCGGGCCAAATTCGCAAAGCTTCCATTGTGTGTCAAGCCGAACGTTACAACGTAGCGCGCCTCGTTAAAGCGCAACGTTAATTGCCATTATATCGAGCCGGGCACGCGGCTGAGTGCATCGACGGCAGCAGCAACTGCGCGTGTAAAGCAAATGAGAGGCTGGAGAATCTGCACTTCATGAATAAGCGCGCGTGGCCCCTTTCTCAGTTCGCGTGTACGTGAGAGCGTTTTGAAGCGAGGACGGGGAGTCGGCTTTGCTTAGATTCTGACGCGTTTGAATATGCTGATTTGTTGGTGTGCTTACGAAAAATTACTGTAATGTCTGCTAACGGGGGGATGAAGTATAGGGAGTGAGATAAGAGTTAATATGTTATATATCAAACTATTAGTGATATCGTAAAATTTATTATATTTTTAGCTGTGAAATATGAAAAGACAGAATTCAGTTGCATCATTTTACTGAACCGTAATAAATCTTAAATTCATTTTAAGGCTTGTACACCAAGAAACAATTTTAGTTAATTTTTATGATTTATTGTAACTCGAGTTCTCGATTTTAAAATATTATTAGCACTTTAAATTTTGTATATTTTCTCAAAAGATAATGATATAATAAATGAATAGATAGAATGATAATCTATGATTGCACAATTTAGTACGAAATGGATATAATGTTTACATTAAATATAGTAAAATTAACGTAAAGTAAGTTCAAAGTTTCATTAAAAATAGTGAGTGAAACTATATTTTTATTCTAACATTTTATCATTTACCTAACAAGAAAATGTTTTCTTTTTATTATTACTATATAAACTTCCAAATTAATAACAACTTTATACAGAGTGATTTGAAAAAATATTCAAAATTTTAAGCCAAGCTCTAAAAACAGACATAATAGATTTCAAAAAAATACTCAAACGATTGTTTAAACAACAATAACAAACCACCCACGTCGTCATACACCTAAATCTTACCATACCCTCGCTGGCCACATCTTCAAGAAACGCGCCTGACGAAACCAATTGAAAACCAAGAAAGCCAGCATCGGAAAATCCCGAGCCAAAACCAGCTCGCCAGCACTAGTGAGTCGCGAGGAGAAAACGCCGGCTGTGCAGTTATACAGAGGGGATCGAATAGGGAAATTAAGTGCTGGCTCGTGTACGACTGTAATAAGCGCGCTATAGGGCGCAGAAACGGATAACTGCGTTATACGCCTAGCCGACGGGGGAAACGTCCGATGCATTAGCGCGCACCCCGGCTGTATAGCTGCAGGATTGGATGGGAGAGCGAAGAAATAAGAAAACGATTTGCAAAAAAAGCGCACGAGAACGAGGAATATGCAGTTTGAAGTATCGATGGAGTGCTGGTACTGATTATTGAGATTATACGTATTAAATAAATAGATTTGGTAATAAAAGATCTGTTGGTTTATTAAAAAATATGAGCTAATTTTATAAAAGCCACCTCTAAATCCCATGATTACCAAGTTTCCATATCAAGGACGCAATAGCACATCCCAAACGGATGCACTGACAGGAATTTTAATAAAACAATGTATTTCGGCATCCCGATCTCGCCTGCCGCGCGCAAATTTATTCACTTCCCATCGAGTTTGCGCGAACGCGCGCCTCTAGCCCGAAAAGACTCCGGCAAAGTCAAAGCTCTTCCCTCGACCGGGGGATATCGGCCGATCAGTCTTCCGCTTCGATTCTCCGGCCGAAGAAGAAGGTAGAAGGGAAAATAAGGTGCTCGTCGCGCGCTCGGGAGTTAAATCTCATATATGGCCGAGCTCGCGTAAAATAGGCTGCATAAATCTCCAGGGGGAGGAAAGAAAAAGGGCCGAGAGAGAGAGAGAGAGAGAGAGAGAGAGAGAGAGAGAGAGAGCGAGAGAGAACTTTTCGTGCGCGTGCATTTTACTTTTCTCTTATAGCTCTCTCTTTTCTCGTTTTCCGAGTAATAGGGGATGAGCGACGGCTCAGTTTATGATGGACTCATTAAATTATCATAAATTGACGAGAGAGAAAGGGTAAAAGAGAAAGAGAGAGTTAAGGGCAAATTGATATTGTTTTCCAAGACACTGAGTAAATATTTATGAAAGCTGAAGTGACGGACAAACTGTGTAAAGTGAAAAGTTTGCCGGCTACCTTTCATTTCTTTTATCGTCTTGACGTTCCGATTTTATTTAAAAGTCTTTTGTGGCCCCGTAAATCCTCATACTCAAACGTCATAAATTACCATGACAATTTATTGCCAAATTCTCAATTGAATAATTCAAAAATTCTCGCGACAACTAAACTACTGCAAAAGAAACCTTTCACAGTATAATTCTCCTATATAAGAACAATAAAAGCAATCAGACGTATCTCCGATAAGGGGAAAAATTTTTATCAACTCAGCAGGAGCATTGCCTTTGTCGGAAGCACTCGCATCGAGCCGCGCTCGCGGCTCAAAGGCCTCTGGGAAATTTTCCGGAAGCATTTTTGAAAATCGCAAGATTTCCACTTAACCGAGCGGCAGACACTTCGCTCCAAGAGGGGGAGAGCCAGCCTCTGCGCGCACCGGAGCTCCGAGGGAAACTGATATTGTCGGCAATATCCAGTTGTTTGCATTGATTCGCTTCGTCTCCGCGCGCGTCTTTCTCTTCCGCTATATCCTTAGCGACACTTTGTGCACGTGCGCATAAATTATGGGAAGCCCGCTTTCTTTTGCTATTTCCATTGTGAAAGTATTATTCGTTTTCCTTGGAACCGGTAATTCCTTTGTGCTTCTGTATCTCTGCGACGTAGACTGCTAAGCTGGAAGTGATGAGATCGAATAAAGAATCTGTTACAATGTACAACATGATTGAAACATTATCGGGGGATAAATAAAAACAGTCGTGGATTTTGATTCGGCGAGGGATTTGACGGTTCTAATAAGGAAATAGACGGATTTTAAAGATGAAGAGCTACGTGATGTTTGTATAGATTGTAAGATGATGCGCGGCGAATAATATAGAAGGATCATTGAGAGTCGATCAAAATATAAAATTACAAAATAAAAATAATAATATCATGTTTTGAGAAAACGATGTAGTTCAGGGACCGAAGGGATGATTTGTCTTCGATATCGCAAATCATGTCATCATATAAAAGCATCTTCAACGACAAAGAAGTTGCGGCGATTGGAAAACATCAGTATAGGGATAAGAACCCATGCATCTAGAGCCAGAACCAGGGTGTAATGAGTTGCGAGTTTTTCAAGGAATCAAGCCTCCAAACTCGAAACTCTCGTCCGTCGAATACTCCGTCCAAAATTTACCGGTCATGTTTCTCGGGTTTCGGCACCAAATTGTTCGTGCACGGAATATTACATACCCGAGTAGATTTTTGAAATATCAAAAAAACATACTTTTACTTTAAATAAGTATTTGTTCTTCCTAGTGGCAAATGATCATGGATTAATCTGACACAAAAGACGCTTAGAACTACAGCAATGTTCCCTCTCGCAAGCGCAATCAACAACTGACTCGTTGAGCATCGCCATCACTTTCGACTGTCTTTTTACATACATTCGCATTCTAAATGAAAATGATCTAATTCAAACGCATTATAAAATTACAATTCAATTTCAGAGAATTCGGCATTTTTACTATTTTTAAGAGGAGACCTATCCGTTACACAGTGCTTCCAGGGCGATCCAGCTTTGGTTGCGACAAGGTGGTCTTAAAACTTATGGCGGAAACCACAATTGAGTTTTTACTCTATACCCGACCGAAAAAACTAACTTTTACCCCTGAAATATGGAGCGAAAGTAGCATATTTTACTTAAAATAGTATACGCACCATGGGAGTAAGTAAAGAAAGCCTCAGACTGCATGTTTGTCAGTCATCCTCGGCTGAAACGCACGATCGTGAAAAATATTCTTATAAGGGCAGTAACCCGCGTAAAAATAACTAGCTTTGGCCAAAGTTGGGCCGAGTTTAAGTTTGGCAGAACTTTTCCCAAAGTTGTCCCATGAGACAATGCCAAACTTGATCTGGGACATTGTCATGTT
>UELX01004645.1:0-16800 GCA_900480035.1 Eupelmus urozonus | reverse complement strand
CCCCCCCGCTGCATAGAAATATTCAACTTTCCGTTCATTTCTGATGCACAAAAAAGGGCCTTTTTCATGCACGTGTTAAAAAAAATATTATATTTTTGTTTTCCTTTTCCTCTTGAAATGAAAAGCCCTTTTATCTATTAGTATCTCTATATTGGGATTGAGGGAGAAGAAGTAATCTCTATTTTAATAATATTTAATTAAAACAAAGAGTAATTCTTGTACCAGTAGATGCTTTAGGTTTCGGCATTTTAAGGTGGTCAGCCTGAACTACATTTTTTTTAAATAAATAAAATGTTTATTAATTTTGAAAAATGTTAAATAAAACTTTGGTTAAAATTATATTTTAATATTTTCAAAAGAGACAAATATTTTGTTTATTTTTAGTGAATTTAAGAAAATAGGTCTGATTTAAACTTATTAAAATTAAAGTAAATATTTTTTCCTTTTAGAAGTAGTGAAACATAATTTATATTAATATAAAGTTCTCACACTATCATAAACCATATTCATATACGTATCATTTTTACTAAAAATTTATAAAACGACCTTTTTATCAATCTGCACCACAGTGGACTCAAGATTCTCCTTAAAAGTAGCACTACTAATATTATGAATTACTTTTTTGGAAGAAATTGATAAATTAACAGACAAATTGTTAATGAATGCTACGTTTACAAATGTGGCTAATAATTATTTACAAAATATTTTTTTTTAAAAAAATATTACATGAACCTTTTTATTAATCAACATTATGATTTATTATTTCTAAAAGTAAAAATATTTTATTATCTTTATTGAATTTAATTTCAACTGATTTTTTTAGTCGAGATATTAGGAAAATAAATCTTATACTTATATAAAAGAATTTCTATTTTAAAAAATGTTATATTTACTTGGATTATTTTCGTAGCGGTCATAAGCTAAAAAACACAGAAAATCTTCTTAGTTATTCTAGTATAAAAATTTTTGAATAAGTGATATGTATATATATATATATATATATATAGTAAACAAACCATTGTAATCGTGGCCGTCGCATGCCCAAATTTCCCGTGAAGCTTCTGACATAATTTTTTTATACTGAATCGCAGCATTTTTATATTGCTCCTGTACAGACGTCATTAGAAATTTTCTTTCATCGAAATCCGTTTGATTCAGGCCTGATTCTAAATAACACTGAAAAAGAAATATAGAGAAAAAAATTTTGAAATCTATATTATATCTCTTAAAAACAGGTTAATAGGTTAAAATAATCAAAATAACAGAATTTTTAAAAAACAATGATTTAAAAAGAGAATGATCTTAAGATTGTTCGGCTTTTCTTAACCACGAACTGAACTAATAAACTTTCATTTTCGTAACGAATGATTTTACTTCTGGGCTGCAGATAGGCAGCTATCCTATTAACAATTTTTTTGAGTCATCTTTGTATCGATCCTATTGTAAACATCACGTCAAATGTAAAGTAGTAATGTAATAGTTACCTGCAATTCTGATGTGAATTCACTAATTAAAAATGATTCCCGTTTATTTGATATTAGAATATCATAAATACGATTGTAACTGTATGCCAAATTTGAGAAATATTTATTATGAAAATGATCATAGAAATCTGTATTGTATCTATTACCATTTATTAAACTTCTAGCAACATCTATGGTTTTTAAAAACGTTCTTTCGACAACATCAAAATGTTGTTGAAGTTCATTTCTTTTAGCTAATAAATGAATTACGCTAGGTAATTCCTCAGCTATACTTTTTAAATCTTTGAAATAAGTTTCCATATCTGTATTCATATTTTTAATTGCAAAAGAAATATGATCTGGAGGTTTACTTGTAGTAATAAATTTGGAAAATTCGTAAGCTGATTGTCCGAGACCTACGACACTTGAGATCACATCTAGAAGATCGAATCCAGTGCATAATGGCTGCATTTTGGCAAAATTTTTACTGAATTTTAGAAGTTTTGTGCAATAATTCACTGAAAATTAAAATAAATCATAAAATAATTCTTATTCAGTATTTTTATCCTTATAATTATATTTTAATTTATATGAACTTTATAACAAACCTTAAGTCGAAGTCAATATAGTGAAAAATTCTTTCTGACTAGGGATTACCCATAAACACACATTTATACATTATTTTGAATACGAAAAAAGCAGAAACAATAATGAAATTTTAATTAGATTTTAAATTAATAAGTACCTTCACAGTAGCGAGCGATCTAGGGAAATTGAAAATTTTGAACTATATGTATCAACTATCGCGAGAAAAAGTAAATGTTATTGAGGAAGAATTAAGATATGAAGGTGCTGAGTAACGCTTGCGTCGTGTTTGTCAAAATAAAATTTAAATTTTCGTACATGAAAGTTGCAATAAATTATTTTAAAGCACGAAAATGTATTCTATTTATACACACAAATATGTTCAAAGAAATTGTCACAGTAAAATTAAATCCATTTTCGTGTTTTAAAATAATTTATTGCAACTTTTCCTCGTATTCTTCCTTAATAACATTTACTTCTCTTCACTTCATACACATAAATAAAAATTTTAATTTCCCTAAACTGCACGCAATAGCGGCTGTAAAGATACTATACTGGCGTTTATTTTCTATCTAAATAGGAAATTTAATATTTGTAAGAATTATGTTTATTTTAAAGATCTCTTCGATTGGTCAATTGATCCCATCTTATTATCCAACACTATAACTGATCACTTCGGGATCAGCTACAATAATTGACAAACATTTTTGCATCTGATATTAATTTCGTTTATTTCATTAAGTCATCTTATTTTTATATAGTGTATACAAATAATTATTAGTTTTGTTATAATTTTTTCAACTGCAGTTGATTCATTTCAATTTTATGTATAAAAGTTCATGAAATGAGTAAGTTTCACAAAAACTTTTTTCCTAGTGATTGAAAATTAAATTTTATCAGAAGCTAATAAATTTGAATATTCAACTGTAACAAAATGATAACGATAGCTGTAATAACTATTAATTTAATAGAAAGACGATCAATAAATTCACTTCTTTCAAAACTTAATATAAAGACCTTCATTTTAATTCATAATTTTTGATAGCATAATTGTAGCTCTTTATCTATTTGTAATTTATGTAGCGGTAAACCATCTTTGTATTTTAATAAGTGATTTTTCTATCAATAAACAGAGCCTGAAAAGTTCGGCGTATCAAGCTGACGAAACGTTGCTCAAAATTAATCGAATTTGGAGTTCTATTCTTCCAAATAATATGGTCACCGAAGGATCAATTATAATTTTTTACTTATTTTAAAATAAGTAAAAAATGATTTACTTCATTTAGAACGAAAGATACGAACGATGAGCATCTTACACAGATAAGTTATTGAAGTATGATGACTTAATAATTAATAATTAACAATTGATCAATAATAAGGAATCGATGGTTAAAATGTCTTAAAATTAATCAAGTAAATATAAAACTCTGATTAGAGTTTATGACACGTATTTGTATCCTCCAAGCAATTTTTATAAGCCTCAACAATGAAAAAAGAATCTTTAAAAAAATAACTACCCTAGATAATAAAGCTGCCATAGACTAAAATAAAATTCTTCTCTCAGTGTATAATTCCACACCTATTCCATCACACTAAAAAAACATTATAATAACCCGTCTCCATACAATACAACCCCAACATCCAACCTGGAGCATCTCCCCTGGCCTCCTGCTGATTCCACGATACTAGCTGCTCGCGTATACATACACCTACGCGCGTCGTAGTTCCGGAGAGAGGCATAGACTCCGAATCGCGGCCAGAGACAGAGACGCAGATAGAGAAAACTGTTTTTCATGACGTTTGACCCGTTTTCAGCGCGCGACGAGGGCGCAGGGTAAGAGAGAGAAAGCGGGGGAGGCTGTATAGCCGCGAGGATTTCGCGCGTGCACTACTGGTCCACGGGCGCGTGACGTCATCGGCTGGCGAATCGATGCCGAGCGTACACGCTGCAACGCTCGCGCCCCCCCTGGTGCAGCCTCTCTCTCTCTGGCTCCAAAGAAGCGCTCTCTGGTGCATTGCTCCGTTGAGCTCTTTTTTCGGAAGCTGAGAGTTGTGGGTTCGGGATTTAAGGGATGGATTGTTTTGGGTGAGGAATGAGTTGACTGGTACCCTGGGTACTAAACTGTTGTATATGGACGAATGATTAAGTTTATTGTAGAAATCGAGAATTAGGGCTACGCTTAATAATGCAATTAAAAGCTCGAGATGAAATTTTCAATATCTCAACAAGGCAGCTAATTTCCGAGGCACGCGCCGAACAAAGACGGCTCTCCAGAATCGCGTATACGAAGCGAGGAGAAAGACCGTAGGCGGGAGCGCAGGTAGATGTAGGCGCTTGAATCTCGCCTCGCGTGTCAAACGTCAAAGCGAGCCGAGAGAGAGCGCAAGCCTTTGGCGATTCCCCTGGGGTAGCTGCACGCGCCTGCGACGAGGATTCAGCTTGCGCGCATACACCCACGCTCTTTGTGTACACAGAGCTCCGAATTGACAGTCCGAGGGAGCGTGGGTGCTTGCTTTTGGACTGTGGGCGTAGTTTGAGGACTGGTTTTGGGATTTTGGAGGGACCGTTTTGTAGTTATGATTTATATTTAAAATTAGAGGATTGGTTGTGATCGTCATGATGTATATGAAGCATAATAACGTATTATGATTTTAATCTGGTCCTTTCATTGGTCCATCTTTTAGATTTAGATTTTTTCTCTATGCATACTTAATTTTACGTAGAAGAAAAAACATGTAACAATGAGCCCATCTGTACTAAAATAAAAAAGATATCAAGTAACCAAATGACTAGAATTCAAACTAACAGGCAATCCAAATCCCAACTTGTAGCTCTCGAAAATAACCGAAAACGTCTGTTTACCGCATCGCCAAGACGAGACATCATCCGGCAACCGCATCACTGCATAAATAACGACTTGCCGCAGCATCAACTAGCTACCCAAGCTCTTAAAAATAAAAACCCTTTGACGAGTGGCGCATAGAGCAGCAGCCGCCGCATACATACATTAATACCCTCCCACACACATCCTCCTGGCAAACCGAAGCCTTTAAACTTTCAGTGTCAATGCGAAAAGCAAGAGAGCTAACAAATCCCAGCCGAAGAGACAAAGAAGCTTCATGGAATGATGCATGCAGCCAGCGAAACCTTGAGCCGACTTATTCTCTCAGAGTGCACGTGTAAAAGCTTCCTGGTAAACGAGGAAGCGATGGAAACGGAGCCAGTGGGTTGCGAAGATTGGAAACCCGGGACTGCGAAGTGCCGGGAAAGAAGGAGGAACAATGGGAGATCGAGCCGGAGGTGCGGGAGTGTATCGAGGACCTAAGAGCGCGAAAGAAAGGGATGCAAATGAAAGAGCAAGCTCCAGATCCCATCAGATATACACAGGAGAAAAAGAAGAGATAAAGAAAAGAGTAAGGATCAGAGACAGTATAACATCTCTCGAGCGCAGTTTCCGCGACAGAGACAAATCGGAAGCTTCAGAAGGATAAAGACGCGCGCGAGCTATACGAGAGAGGGAGAAAGAGAGAGAGAGAGAGTCCCGTCGCATCAAGATCGATGCACGCTGCGCCGACGCACGCTCCCTCTCCCTGCGGCGCTCGTCGTACTCGCCGCATGCAGCCCGCGGGGCTGGCTGCAGCCCTATTGAGAATCGCTGCCCCCTCCTTTTCCGCCAGTGACGTCAGAGCCGACGCGGGTGACGTCACGTCGCGGCCGTTCGATAGCAGAGCCCCCAGGTGTGCTGCACTGCTGGCACCGAGGATGTTGGGAGGCTGTTGCCTGAGAGAGCGGAGGTGTATTAAGGGGATGACGTACGTTGATGATGGTTAGGGGGGTTGCTGATTAAGGTGGGTAAATATGGGGGTGGTGTTGGGGTTGGTGGAGTGGATTGGAGAATGTTTGTTGGTGTTGGTTAAGTGGGAGATTTGTAAGGGGGGAAGGAGATTTAGAAATGTTTTTTGGAAAAATTGAGAGTAAGGTTATGAAAGGGTAATTGGAATGATGTAGGGTACAGTTTTGAGCTGAGACGATGCTTGAACAGTTACAATGCATTTAGAAAGTCAGAAAAGCTTAATGTATTAGGGCATTCTGTCGTTTTTTTTTTTTAAAGGCAAGCTAGATAAAAAACACTGGAAAACAAGAACAAGTTTGTAAAATGCCTGAGGAAGAAATACTTTTTTTTGAATGTCTGTCAAAAAAGAGCACGGTTCAAAAACAAAACTTGCAAAAAACGCTGTGCTTTTACCTCTCATAAAAAATCTGATGAGTATTCAAATCTAAACTGTACAAGTGCTCAATGAAGAGAATAAGAATCGATTTTCTAGAACAAGCAAAATAAATATTTGCATGTCGAATTGCTGAAGCTTAGCTTAATTTGACTTTACAAATCTACACATTTTAATCAAATATGTATATCTATAGTTCTACAAAGAAGCTACGGTATGTAAATCGAGTTTGGTATTTTTTTTAAACAAAGAATCAATAAGAAAAAAAATATTTATGTACATTCTATTTAAACAGGCTTGGTTTATATTTGCCAATTTATTCGGTAAATGTAAAGTATCAATTATACAATATTTGAGCAAGTTTCATTACTTAGCTTCAACGCATTTCATATAACCAGGCTGCAGCTGTCATCTCATATCCCAAGCTTGTAAAGCACAAAATGTTCATACGAAAAAGATATTCAAGTTTAAGTTAAAGAATTTCATAAGAATATTTTCTGACCCTGATAAGAGAGAATGTGGGAACTGAAATGAGGCATACAATTTCAGTTTCTTTATTCGTTCAGTCGGTTGACTTACAAATGTAGTTTGTAGACCGTGGGATGTCATTGATCCCTCTCCACTGACAGCTTACCATCAAGTGAAATCGTTGTATTATAAATTGGCTTATGTAAATTACCGCGTTTATTGCGAATAATAGGAAAAAATTGATAAATACTTAATGTGGCGTTATGACGTTGCTCAATATACTTCCAGAATTGAGTGATCGACGACTTCGATCGACCATTGAACTGACGCTTATCTCATGAAATGCAAAAATTGACATGAAAAATGAGCTTCTCTGTAATGTTAATAACGTTACCACCGCTGGTTTAACATTAATTAACATTTCTCTTTGAGGCTTTAATTTCGAGGATCATGAATATAACCCAAGTGCCAGACACAAGCTCCCAGTCTTAATTTAGTCCACCACCCAGCGACTTCCAAGCTCCTTCTCACAATCTAAAAACTCAAAAAAGAAAACCACCCCCCCCCCAAATCCCCAAACGTCAATTCACCTTCAAAAAAATTACTCACCTTCACACGCCTCAACCCGTCATCCTCTCCTGTCCCACTCGATATTCCAAACGAGCGAGCTTGCGAGCTTGCGCGTCATTAACCCCGAAAAATCCAGCCACTCGGCCCGTGTCACATTTTCCCGCCCACGCAACGCGGCCCATTAACCAGGCCGCCGATACTCTCGAAGTGGCTGCTCCAAAAAAAGCCCGCTCGTCTCTAATCCGCGAGGCTTGAAAAATTTCCAAGGCATTTCGCGCTCTAAGCACGTGCCAGGGCACGCCTCGTTTCTCGAGCCGCGCGCCGCTGAAAAGAGAGTCGAGTGGACGCTCGTCAGCCCCTTCAGAGAGCTGCCTTAAAGCCTGCGGGGATGTATTGCAGAGTAGAAGACGCTGTTGAGTTTATACGCGGATTCGCGTCAAAGCCGCGTTTGCTTGGGCTTGTGTGGGTGGGGATGTGCGAGAGAGGTGGCTTTGATGTAATTAGAGCGAGAGTTGGGGCGCCGAGGCGAGAGTTGGCGCTGGATTAACGGGTGCAATGGGAAATTATGAGCTGGGGGTGGGGATTGTTGGTGTGAGGGGGTGGGATTTTGAGATTTTGGGTGGGGAGTTTGGATGAGTGGAGGGTTGTAGAAAATAGGTTCGTTTGGTGGGATAATAAATGTTTTATAATTTATGATAATTTTGTGGTTTTCGTGGAGAGTTTTTAATAAGACTGCGCAAATATTTTCTCGAGTGAAACAGATTGTTTACTCTAAAAAATATGAAATAAAGTTTTGTAACAAACTTATACCAGTAAAACTAGTTTTAGTTTTTAATAATACGAAAAATTGTAAATATTCAACTAAATAAAATAAGTAAATATAAGATTCTAAAAATGTTTCTATATAGTCGAATATTAATTTTTAAAAAATCACTCAGTAATAAACAATCCTCATTTTTCCAACTCCACAAATCTCAAAACGTAGCGAAAAAAAGTCCCCGTTAAAAACGCAGTTCTCAACTCCCCAACCCTTTTTTCAAAAAAACTATTTCCCCTTCATAACAACCGCCTTTGAAAAATGCCACCCAACCATCCGCCAGATGAGTACAGACAGCCCCGCCATCATTCCACATCTTTTCTAAACTTCAAAAAAAAAAGAAGCCTCGCTTTCTCTACCACCCAAAGGCGCGGGTCCGAATGTTCGCACTGCATCAAGCTTAAGCCTTTTTGGCTCGCTCCCTCGTCTGTATAAATCAGAGTTCCGCGCTCTTTCTTCCGCAGTCCGCTTCGAGCGAGTCAAAAACAAGCGCCGCTGCTGCAACGCGCGCGTCGTTATAGCTCGCTCGTTTTTCATTTTGCTTTTTCTTTTTCGCCGCAGAATCCGTGGCACCGCTGAAGAATGGATGCTGGGGGAAAAAATTTTCTCGCGGTTTTGCACATTGCGACAAGGATATTTCTTATGGGAGAGTGTATTGCTTTGAGGAGCGGTCGTTTTCACGGCTGTTGGGTGTAAGAGGGTACTTGGAGTTGGAAAAGTTTTTTTTAGGCTTCGGTGGTTTTAGTAGGGGTGTAATAATTGAACGTACTTTGAAATTCTGAATAATGAGGTTTTGTTTGGTAGGTTTGTTTGAAAGTTGATTTCATGGGTGTTTAATGTTTGAGTTTGGACTGTGATTATATTTGAGGATGATAAAGAAAAGCGAATTGTAATGAAAAAGTTATAATTTACTTTTTAATTACCAATGTTTAATAACTGTTTCATATAAACTGTTTCCCATTAATATGTAATATAATATAATTATAGCATAATGCAACATGACCTCCATCATCCGAATTGATGTTATACTAATTATGCAATAAAATAGGCATTTCCAAGCAAGCATAAATTTACAATATATTTTCGTAGAAATTTTAGAGATCGAGTCATATCCCGAATAATAAACGCTTCAAGTTTCATGCTTCTATTGAAAGCTCAGAATTTGATCGCCTTTATCCCTAAAGCTGTCATATCCTAAAACAAATATTTTCGTGATTTTCACTAAAGCTTTCGCTGAATTTCAGCATCGAATAATAATTATTATTCCCGTATGCAAAAGCAACCCGCGTATAAATTCGTCGCCCGCAGCGTTTCGCGGATCCGACGTGCAGATGTAAAATTATAAGCCCCGTCGAGTCGAGTGATCAGAAAAGGCTTTAATTATTTGAAGCGCAGCTCGAAAATGCGCATATTATATTCCCAGAGAGTTGTAAGGCTGGGGCCTTTCATTAGTGAATTGCTTGCTTCAATTCGGATCCCTTCAAAGGGTCGGCAAAATCCGATAGGCGATGTCGCACGGAGGTAAAGCCGATTATAAGCGTTTGTTAGAGTTGCTTTAGCGAGGTTGGCTGTCTCTTTGTTGCCTATTTAAGAGCCTTTTTGCTGCTTGGGATGAGTAAATGGAAAAGGTGGAAGTATGTCTATAGCGCACTTATTTTTGATATACCAGTCGAATGAATAATTTAATGTATTTATTATGTAAGTATCTTCTTATTTTTGTGGCTATTTAGGAAATAAACAGCTCCGTTGTTTATCTGGTATAAGCGAGTTCTGCAAAATAAAAGAAATTATATACATTACCTTTACAATTATCGAAACAATTAAAAACAACATAATGAACCACCACTAATAAACATTGCCAACAAGTATCACCATTACAGAGTCCCGATAAATTTTACAATCCCTTATACGTACTTCTGTTATTTTGATTCTCATTGTCATTGCTCTTGTCATCACTCAGCTCAACCGGCGGCGTATCCGGCTTGTCTACCTTCGGATTAAACACCTCCGTCATCATCTTCTCAACATTCTTCGATCCCTTACTTATACCCTGACCTATCGTCTCGTTTGCCTGACCGATCCTCGAGAAGACACTCCAAGAACCTATTTCAAAATTGGCGCTTTCTGTCGGTATGTTCATGGCCTGCAGAAGATCAACCTCACAGACGGCAATGACCAACACCAGCACCGTCAGAGTCGCCAGGTACTTGTTCATGTTGCCGCGGAGAAAATGTTTATGCGGAAAAGAATGACGTCGAAGTCGAATTTATACCGATGTTGCGATTCAGATTTTACACCCGCGTGGAGAGTAAATAATCCGAACAGAGAGAGAGAAAGAGAGAGAGAGAGGTCATTGACTATTTACGGCTTAAGACATGCTGCACTTGTTAATGTATACAAGTTTAAAAAAAACTTTTAATTAAAATATTATTAAAATAATATTTCATACTTATTTAAAATAATATTTATAAATAAATTTAAATATATATTTTTAACTAAAATAAAAGAAAATATATAAAATATGTGAGGGAAATAGACTAATTAAATAAAATACATTTTTTTATTTTCATATAATTATGTAAATAATACAAGAATGTTTTTGATTTTAAAATTTTGAAATCACGAATATCGTTTTACGCCTTTATTGACTTTAATTTTCGATTGTTGTTCTTTGTTTAATATGTTTGAAAATAAAATTGAATAATAAATTTAAAATAATTTATCATTGGGCGATATAAAAAATAACTAAATATTATTGTTATCAGATTTTTTTTTACTGAACCTTTTTTTTTATTTTCAATCTTTTTCGCAATCCATTAAATTTCGCAGAACTTCCTGCTCAACCAAACACGTGAAGCAAATAAATCCTAAGCGGCCGTGAAAAATTCTCGTTTTTGCGCTACAAAATATAAAACTTCGAAACTCAAATTTAACATGCCCATAGCCACCAAAACGGTAGCCCCATTTCCTCCCACGCGCGTAGCGCGCGGAACTTTAAAGTTCGTTCGCGAATTTTCAAGTGGGCCTCGTTCCTCTTCTGGGCTCGGTAATGGACGGGAGCTTGCGCACGATCGTTAATCTATATTAGCTGTTCACTCGCTCGGGAACGTTCCATTATCGGAAAAATATTTTTTTTTCAAAGCATCGCGTCGATAGAGAACATTTTGAAAACGTTTTTTTTTTTTTTTGAAAGTTTAACTGTAGTTCAATAGATGGTTTTATACTGGTGAAGATGTTTCGGGGCGGAATCGAGATGATTCAGTCAAATTGGTGAAATATTAAGGTGATAATTTTAAGACGTGAGAAGAATAAGTTTAATTTTCTAGCGATGCTGGCAAAACTAAAAATGATGAACTTTAAATGGCCTCGAAATATCAGTTGCTGGAATTATAATTGATGATATAGATAAGAAATTTTTCGTCATTAATTTTCATGGACATGCGAAATTCTCAGGCCATCCATTTCACGTAATAAACGCTCTAAAATATATTTTACCTTATCACCTGAAAATTATGAAAATTATAAGTTAATACTACTGATTATTTATCTGGTAGTCAGAGAAGTTCTCCATTATAATTAGGTTGACATTATTTAAAGCAATACCTAGTAGCACAGATAAATTTAACTACAGAAAAACACACTTGTTCAAATATTTAATTCCGAAAAAACCAAAGTTATATTCAAATTTAAACCCTAATACTCTCATTAAATAAATTTACAAAAGCGGTCAGTTACTCATGACACTTGTCACCATCGCTCACCATCATCCCAGCATCCCACGCTCCAAACATAAAAATAATTCATCCTCATGACAAATTAATAAATTCAAAATATCCGCCGACTCCTGAAACCTCGCCTAACACCGTCGCAGTGCCTCAGTCCTGCCGTAAATTCTCATATTAAAAAAGATTTACCGGCTCTCACGCACGCGAGGCGGAAAACAAATTCAATATCCTGCCTCGGATATCTTGAAGGATCGAAAATTACCATCGAGCGGGAACTGCCAATTTAAAAGAGGGGAAAAAAGCGCGCGTTTATTTCAGAGGCTGGAAGAGAAAGAGATAGAGAAGGAGAGAGTTACTCGAGCGACGCGTGAAATGGTTTTTCGATAGACATGCCTGGCGCGCAGCTGAAATATATCGCCTGCGCGCTCCACGGGAAATTGCCAGATAAATTCCCCTTCTTGACTCGTGCTCTCGGGCTGTGCGCAGTGCATAGGAGATCTGGATTGTTGCATCGCGTTTGTTGTGACATCTGGCGGTGAATTTAAGAGGATGTAACGAGGAAGGGATCTGCTTTACCGATGATAGGGATGGTGGCGCGTGCTGCCCTCCTTATTACTGGTGGAGAAAGCGGGAAGATAAGTACAGTTGCTGGTAAATAAGAAAAGTTTGGGTATGTATGATAAATTTTGCTTTTATTTTGAAATTATGTTTTATTTTTGAAAATCTAAATAAAAGGCAGGCGAGTGTACTCTTTAAACATCTGTTTTGGCATATTGATGTGTACTGTGGGTTTTCAAATTCTATTGAGAAATGGCCAGCTGCAGATACTGCTATTTCTTCGTTAATAATTTAGGCGCTTTGGAGCAATATGGAATATTTGAAAATCAATGTAGCTAAATTTATCTATGCAAGCGAATTTTATTTTCGTTTCGAGGAAATATGGATTTTTCTGCAATTTTGGCCTCTCCATTAAAAAAACGAATTTCTACAGGTACATTTTACTTTTAAAATATTTTAAATACTCAATAAGGTAAAAGTACGTATTAGTAAACATCAAGGAAATCTGTCCCTATCTATAAACACTTTGACAAATTGGAAAATAATATTAATTGCGTGGATGTTGAAAGAATTAAAAAATTGTATCAATATCTAGTAAGATTTTTGTTTTTAAATATCCAAATCTTATTACTTTGATTAAGTAATAAGAAATTAAAAAAAATTGTTTAAATGTGCTTGCTGTACAATGAGTAAATGAAGGCGCGATTTACAAAGAAACCGCTAATATCTACGACCTACAATTTTTATAATTATTCACGTAGTTATTTATTTAATTTCAGATATTTTAGTGCTTTCGAAAGCTCTTGATTCATAGATTCTATTTCTTTCAATGTTTAATATTTTTCATACTGTTTTTTTTATTAAAATTCTTGTTTAACGATTCGGTACATGTAATTTTTCAAATGTACGGGTTTATTAAACGGTCGGAACGCGCGTTTAATATCCACGGACCTGTTTCATGCGTATGTACCTTTTATTAAACAGTCTCGTTCTGCAATAAAGGAAACCAAATATTTTCGTAAATAGTGTTAAATAATCTGTGTTTATTACTGAAAGTTATAAAGAAGATATATTTGATCATCAGAAAGTATAAGTAAGTATAAATAATCAATGTTATTGTTGGAAATAAAATCAAAATAGAAACCTAACCTATAAGTATTTATTTATGTAATTTTATTTGCTTTTTTTAGCTAGTATGGGCAAAATGAAAAAGAAACGAGATAAAAAAAGGAATAATCAGAAAAGCCAAAATAGTGAAAATGTTAAAAAAGTTAAAAAAACTGTTATGAGAATTAAAAGTTCTCATACAGTCAAAATCAAACTAGGTGAAAGTGTTGAATTGTGTAAAGTTAAAGAAAAAAGAAAACGCTACAGTTCAGATGCTATTAAAACAGCTGTTGAAGCTGTAAATAAAGGAGAAATGTCTTTTAGACAAGCCGCAGGTACTTATGGCGTACCTCTCACAACTGTATACAAGGCAGCGAAGGAGCCCTTAAAGGAAGCTACGCTACCTGGTCCACCTACAGTTCTATCTAAGCAAGAAGAAGAAGATATTATTCAGTGGATTTTATACAGAGCAGAAAGAGGTGCCCCAGTAACGAAGACAGAATTACTAGACTGTGTTCAACGCTATGTAATGTCTATGCAGAAAAAGACTCCTTTTACTGAAAACAGGCCAGGACGTCATTGGTATGAAGCTTTTCTTAAACGTCATCCAAAGATAAGTATCAGGACTGCTCAACAGTTGAGTCTTACTAGAGCTTCAGTGACTGAGGAAAATTTAAGAGAATGGTTTAACGAAATCCAAAGTTATTTAGAAAAAGTAAATCTTCTCAATATAGATGGATCAAGAGTTTTCAATTGTGACGAAACCAGTATAAAACTATGTCCAAAAGCAGACAAAGTTATTGTAGAAAAAGGAGCACGTTCAGTATATAAAGTAGTAGATGGAGATGAAAAAGAATGCCTGACAACTTTATTCATGTACAGTGCTGACGGTGAGCGAGCACCACCAATGGTCATGTACAAATATAATAAAGGAATACCAAAAAAAATTTTGGAGCACTGTCCAAATGGTTGGGGCCTAGGTAATTCAGAGAATGGTTGGATGACTAAGGAAACATTTTATGAATACATGACCAATGTTTTTTATCCTTGGTTAGTAAAGAAAGAAATACAGTTTCTAGTTCTTGTTTACTTAGATGGGCATTCGTCTCACATGACACTTCCCTTAGTATCCTTTTGCAGAGATAAAAATATAGAATTGATTTCTCTATACCCAAACTCAACGCATGTTCTCCAACCACTTGATGTGGCTTTTTTTCATCCATTTAAAGATGTTTGGAGAAAAACAGTTCCAAAGTGGAAAGCGGATAATGATATTTCAAGATTAAAAAAAGAACAATTTCCAATGGTTTTGAATATAGCTCTAGAGAATTTTGCTGAGGAGAAAACTTGTATTCAAAATGGATTCAGGACATGTGGATTATTACCTTTTAATCCAAACATTGTGAATTATAACGTATTAAAAAAAAAGAAAAAAGTTATAAAAAATCAAGAAATTATTAATGAACAAGTGACTTCAGATCAAACTTTAGATCAAGTCGAAAGCAAACAGCTTCACTTAGAAATGTTTGAAAAAAATTTACCGCCTGAAACACTTGAAATATTCAAGTTGGCAGAACTAACTGGTTCAGGAATTCAAGAGAGACAGACAGAACTCTTTGAATATTGGCTTAAGATAAAAAAAGCAGCATTTGGTATATACATTTTTTCTTTATTTTTATAAATAATTTTAACTTTATTTAAAATATTCTTTTTTCAATATAGAAGATAAAACTAAGCCCACTATTAAGAAAATAGAAATATTAAATAACCACAAAGTAGTTGTAAAACGTCAGCAAGAAAGCGAACAGCCAATAGTAGAAAATGTTATCACTCCGAATGATAACATTATAATTTTAGAAGTACAGAGCTGCGATCAAGAAAGTTTATTGGATAACTCTGCGAATGTAAGTTCAAACTTTTTAGAACCTTCTGAATTCATCGTAGAAGCTGGTTTATTCATCCCTCCAGAAGGCTCTCCGGATGAACTAAGTGTCATCGAGCAAAGTAGTGAGGTTTCGAATCACATCAGCAAAGCTGTCCCAAACTCCAGCGAACAAAATCAAATACTCGAAGTCTTTACAGATGATGTAAATGATTGTTCAAATGATAGTGGAATATTTATCACAGAACTTGTTCCTACAATCTCTTGCGATCAAAGCCTTCAGGTTTCGGAAAAAAATAAACTTATTTATGATGGTTCAATGGGTAAAGTTACAACTGATCAGGATGAGAATAGTAATTTTAATGTTTTACAAGAGAATCAAATTCCACAAAAAAAAGAATTTTCAGGCGAGGCAAGTAGACAGATCGATAATACACTTAATATTACAGAAAACGAAGAAAATATTAACAAAAGTAAGTAACTACTTAATAATAATAAATACCATCCAACTATGTAAAAACGTATGCGTGTGTAACTTCATTTCTATTAATTTTTTAGGAAGTTTTGCTAACGCTTTCACATTGCCACTTGAATATTTACCTAAAAAGAAAAGGGTGAAATTGGAAAAAAGTGGTCAAACTAAATTTCCCGCTGCAGGCACATCAGATGAATGGTGGAAGGCACAGAAAGAAAAGGAAGAAAAAGAAAAAAAGCGACAAGAAAAAGCCGATAGAAAAAAAGAATTACAGTTAGAGAAAAAGAAATTAGCCGAAGAGAAAAAGAAATTGCATCAAAAGATGCAAGAAATACAGAAAAAAATTAAACAAGAAAACTAAAAGTAAATATTAACATATTAAATTAAAAACTACTGACTATGTTTGTTACTTAATTTTAACTTTGTTATTAAGTATAAATTATTTGAATGTTCATTATTTATAGCTATTTATATTTATTAAAATGTAAATTAATTTATTTAAAAAAAATAAAAACGTGAATGTAAATTAATTTATTTAGAAAAAATAAAAACGTGAGATTAATAAAATAATTTATTTATTATATTTTCCTTATTATATAATATAAAATATTTTATTTATAGTCAGTAAATAGTATTAACTATGTCAAAAAACTTGCGTTTAATAATCGGGACATCCAATATTAAACACCGGGACATGGTTAATTTCGGTGTTTAATAATAGGTACATATTGGATCCGTCATTTTTTATTAATAACTTTTTTATTTAGAATTTTATTGATATCTAGTAAATTCTATACTTTTCCTAAGAGTTTTCCGCACTAAATTTAGTCAGTATTATTAACACCAACTTCTATAGTTATTTGAAAAACCTGATAGCTTTAGACATTAGGGTAAAACGTTTAATAATAGGTACTTTTACCTTA
>UELX01004644.1:0-16802 GCA_900480035.1 Eupelmus urozonus | reverse complement strand
GTAATGTCGGTAAGTTCGGATTTTGATATTGATATTTTTCTGTCTATAACTTTTTTTAACAAAGTCAGTGAAAATTTCCTGAAAAACTGGAGGCTTCAGCTTCTAGTGCAACTTATATTGTTTACAAAAAAATGTTTCTTTACTGGTAAAATGAATGTTTAAGACTTAATTTTTGGGTTCCCGTATAATATTTCGTGCACTTCTACTCTACCCTTTCACATTGCTTTAAATGGAATTATTTCTACTAGGGATGTCTTTTATATACGAAATTAAAAAATTATATCGACATTGACACCTTACTATAAAATCAATTTTTTCCTCCAATTTAAATGTGAGATATTAGAAAAGCTAAGAAAATCCAGCGATAAACAAAACTACACCTTCTTTGGAATTCCACGTTTAGGCATACCCACATAACAGAACCCAAAAAAAAAATTTTTAAGGTCGACCCGGTAAGACTCCTAAATCACGGTCCCAGCGTCTAAGGAGCTTATGAAAAATGGTCTTTTTTTCTTCAAGAACGCGACCGAAAAAAAGAGGAGGATTGTTGCTCGGACTCGCGTGAGAACAAGGTTCACTTGGTCGCCGCGCGAGCAAGTGCAACATAAGTCAGCCGCTAAATTGGCGAGTAAAGAAGCGCGACCAGGTAGCACGATAGCGCGGCCCGCGCGACTACCGTGCGATTACCGACTTTTCGCTACTGTGCTGCGCTGCTGCAGCGAGACTAGAAAGCGAACGCCTCCAGTACCTTGCACTTCACTGGGTAATGATGTAACGTGTTATTATTATTGTTCTTTTTTTTTTCTTTGCTTTGCTCGGTTGCTCGATCTCTTTATTACTGCGATTGGTTATCTTCGGTGTTTTTAGAGTGGATGGTTTTGAGAAAATGCTTGATTGTTGGTTTTCTTTTAATAGACCGTAATGTTAATGTTTAACTGAATATCATATTATTGTTGCCGGTGTAGTGATCTAAATTGAAAAATTTTTAATGATCATTTTTGCAGTGAACGTTGCTTTTCTAATACATATAAGCAGTAAATTCATGATGTTGTACTCTATGTTTTTGTTGTAAAGTTCATGCTATTGAATTAATTTTTTACGATAAGATCGCCAACATTTATTTTTAGTTAAAAATTGTTTCTCTACTTATCATAATTTCTATACGGGAATGTGGTATCAAATGCTTTCCAGTTAATGAGTGAAATAAATTAAAGGTACAATAATTAGAAACGATATACTGTAAAACTTATGTCTTACATAGTTATTTAATGATTAAGCTGCTATCCAAAAGTCTAATTTATATCAATACTAAAATTTTGGATATAGTAATTACGGCGGTCAAGTGTTTATTATTATAAGCAACTCTTCTAAGAGTCAAACTGTATCTGGCATAATAAACATGAGGAGAGGCGCTTTATTCCTACGTGAAATCAAATTATATGGCTTTATGCTCTTTTTGTTGCAGCTAACAACGTTGTTTCAGAACCTCAGAAGGACTTAAAATTGTTCTTAACAGTCGAGCCGTAAATTGTGAGTTGAAATTCGGACGAAAGTTTACAGTTAGATGAGAAATATACGAGCATTTAGATAGGGAGCCGGTGGAAGAGGAGGAAGGATTGGAGAGAGGGGAAGAAAAAAAAATTGGTCGAGAAAAAGGAAGAGCGTAAAACACATTTTTGTGGCAACAAAAGCACGAGGAGCGACGCCGGCGTGACATATGCGCAGCGGCTTATTGAAAAATTCGAGATTAGGCCTTAAAAATGAGACCTAAGCTCGAGTAGCATGCGAGATGTCGTAAACCCAGTATTTTACGAACTGGAATAAATTCACTAAAAGGACGGCCAGCGAGAGAGAGAGAGAGAGAGAAAGAGCGCGAGCGATGCAGGTAGGTCAAGCCTCGGCGACGAAGAACCTCGAAGCAAGAGAGAGAGAGAGAGAGAGACGGAGATAAAAGGAAGACGATGACGAAGGAGAGAGCCAGAGAAGGAGACCAAGAAGAGAGAGAGAAAGAGGAGGAGGAGGAAGAGGGGGGAGTTTAGATGTGTTACGATTAAAACTGTGGGGGAGCGCAGCAATGAGATTAATGACGTCATAAAACCAATAAAATATTGCCGGGAGATGTCCAACAATGCGACGAATCTCCGCGTGGAATCGTGGCGACTTCGACGCGGGTACACACACACACGCGCTCGCTCGCTCGCTCGCGAGAGGCTTTTTACCTTCTCTCCCACTGCCATTCTCGGATTTTTTTCTCCTCCTTCGCGAGCCCAAGTCGCATTCTTCGCTTATATACATATATATTTCTCCATCCGTCGCCTCGGCCATTTCTTTCTCGCCGTGCCAGCGCCCGCCGACTGATGGATGATGCAAATATAACTGTGCCGAGAGAGAAAGATAGAGAAAGCGCGCGCGAGTCATCCGCGGGGGATGATACTTTTTTCCACTCTGCCCTCGCTGCAGCTCCGGCCGCTCCATCAAGCCTATACTTAGTCCTCTAAATCAATTGACTTCCGCGAGATTCTTGCCTTTTTCTGCTCTCGCGCGATCTCGGGGGATTTATAGGTTGGTTCCATTAGACGCAGATTACTCCATTTTTATGGCTGTGACCGGCGAAAAAGGAATATGTGGAGCTTTACGCGTTCTTGTGTTTTTCTGACTGCTGCAGGGATTTTTACATTAGTTTTCGGCGTGATGGGTTGATTACTAGAACGAGTTTTGTAAGAATAGCTTTTGATTTGAAGAAATTTTGTTCTCAAGTTCGTATTGGTACTTACTTATAACTTCAGAATAATTAGAATTAATGATAACACCTGGGCGGATGTGTGTTTAAAATCAGATGAACCCGCGACATTCATCATTTAAAATTAATTAGCATTGCGTAAACGGCCATTGACGTCGTAATATATGTTTTGCATTAAAAATCACTAAATTACTTGGGCTCGAAAAATGCAAGGTTATGATTGATGATGCACAGAGAGTTAAAGTGTAACAGTATTAAATCAAAATTTATCTTGGCCATTATCTACTAAAGTGAAAACAAACATTTTTTTTATCCAACAATTATGTTTATAACCCATAAATCAAGCTTGATGGAGCCATTAAATTTCGCGCACCTATGTCGCGCGCGCGAGCTCGCGTCGAGAAATCGCGCGCTCGCGCGCGCAATTAAATTTTTATTCCCAATCAATTAAATTTAATACGTTTTAAATTTCAATAAAATTAAAACTGTTTACTCCCCTCGCGCTGACTTTTCGTTATGTCGAAGAATTTTTTCATCTGCACCAAAATCCAAGCCGCAGCTACGAATTTTTATGTTAATCTATTATCCACATAAAAAGCCAACTTTATGTACCTACGCGCGCTTACGGGGCCCGCGCTCTCCTCTTCTATTTCTAATCGACTTTATTTATTTTTCGTCTCACCTTTCGAGCGCCGTTTTCTCAGCAGGTGGCTAAAAAGCCGGCCGATGCGCTCGCGAGCCTGGGGCATATATACACCACGGATTGTGCAGGTTCATCCGGAGCGCTCGAGGGGGAAAAACGATACATAGAAAACATCACCCGCACAGACGACCCGCCAGTTTGTGTATATAAGCATACAGCCGAAACTAGCTCGCGGGCTCTCGGACCCTCTCGCTCACACTCGTAACTTTTCCATTTTTATTAGCTTCGTATGTTTTCTTCTTTTATTTGGGCTGCCTCGGCCGCACCTAGAAGGCCGATTTTCTTTGCTCGACGAAATTTTGTTTACGAGAGTGGCGACTTTTCCCTCGCATTGTTCCGAGCCATTCACGGCTTTCTTCTTACGTGGAACTGTGCATAAAGCAGGCTGCGAAGGCCGCCCGAGTGCGTCGAGCCGGGCATGATTCGACAGTCATGTTCCTTTTTCTTCGATTTGATTTGAAAGTCATATTCATATTTTACTGCTTTCAATTCCTGTGGGTTCCCTTTTTTTTTCTCGTTCTATGATAAATAAATTTGCCACTCGACTGTTACGGAACGTGTGGGATCGAATTTATGCCACGTTCTTCTTTCTGTTTCGATTTCGAGTATCGTGAGAAAAATTTCTAGGAGAGTTGGCTCGATTTCGAATTTATTTACCTCATTGTAATTGGATTTTACTTAGAAGTTTTCGAACTATTAAACTAAATATGAGTATATTACTGGAAAAGAATATTATAATATAAAAGAATATCGCGTATCAAACTTTACTTATACAATAAAGTTAATTATAAAAACGCTGGTAACTGCTTAAAGAGAGATTCATCTCTTTCTTTTATCATATTTTTATGAAATTAAAGTAGTTTATAACTATTTTGTAATTTGTATAGGGTAATGAAATAATTTTAACTTGAGATTGGAATTCAGCGCAACAAAATGTATATAAATGTGGTCTTCTTATAGATATCTAATATTGATCCTTCCCAAAATATTTAAGGGTTGTTTTTGTTATTAAAACTGGAGCATAATGGAGTTAGTCACGCTCCGAATCCAGATTCGGCGTGTTAGAAAATACATTGACAGGTCTCGCTGTCATGTTTACTTACTTTCCCAGAATCATAAAGGTCTGATTCCGTTCAAAACAAAATTTTCAATATTTATGGGTAGTCAAAAAAACTGGTGAGTAATAGGTTCTGGTCTCGAATTCAGATTGAACGGGTCTTGAGGATATATAAGCTACATAGACTTACAGAAAATTTTTTACTTATTTTTTTAATACATTTTTGTTAATATTTAGGTTTATGAAATTAATAATGAAAAGCGTTGAAAAGATTAATAATTCTAATGCTAATCTAGTTCTTAAACTTTTTTAATGACTCGAACATACTACTAGATAAATAGTTTTAAAACGTGCGTTTAAGCATTAAAAGCTTGATTTCTCGAAAACACGATAAGTGGACTTATTTGATTTTTATCGGAATCCATAGATATTATATGTATGCAAATATCATCGACTATATTTTCTGCCAATACATAAAAATTTATCGAAAACTTCAATTCTAAAAATATCGTTATCAGAAACCTTTCTCTATGAGATAGCAAAATATATTCTTTTTTGATAACACCTAAAGTAAATGTAAGGTTCAGTATAACCGATATCCACAGAAAAGCACAATACATTAACCCACATGATTCTTTATGACTTTAAAAGAGCATTAAAAATTGACTGCATTTCCTTAACGCAACAATAATTGCATTTATTGGCACAATTTTAAAAGCCGCACATCCAGCCCCCTTATAAAATATAATCAGATGCATCCCACGCGAATAAATAAAAAGCGTCTCTCATAAATAGCAGATTTCCACAATATTATTTTACCATAAAGATAAGAGTCGTTAACCAGGGGGGGCACAATGATACCGAACTAAGATCCCGAGGTAAAAGAGCAAGGCCCGCGTACATACGCAACACTGTTTCTCACTTAAACTCGCAGCTTAGCGCGCAGAGAAAGAGCCAGAGCTCGCGCGCGATGAGCGTGATTTCTTTTTAATCCTCGAACGCGAGATAAATGCCGCTCGAGCATTTCGTTCTCTCCCTCTCTCACTCCGCACTTCCCCGGTGTAAAATTTCAAAAAAACATAATACTCGCGTACTCGGCATCAAGATGCGAGCGCGCATACACGCGCATTAATATCAGCGCGAGCGGGCAAACACGTGGAGCGGCTGCCTCGATAAGAGATATCCGCGGCCGAGGAAACAAGAGCTCGTCCCGAAAAACTCGTTCGCCGCAGCGCGCCGAGTGCACCTACTTCTCCCCGCGCGCGCGCGCGCCAATGAATATCTGATCGGCGCCGTTTTTACGATTTAAATAAATAATCCGGGCCCTCGCGCGGGTGACGTTACGCTCGGAATACCTTGAATGGCATGCGCCATAAATTTCGAGCATGATTCCACCTCTCTCCCGTCCGCTTTTTAGCGCTCGCTCTCCTTCCCCTGCTTTCTCGCGCGGCTCTCCTTTTTTTCTCTTCGCTCGCACCCTAAGCGCGTGTCCGCTCTAGAATTCATTTGTATATAGGATAGCGGGACGTTTTTTTTACCTTCCCGCAGAGAGCGAGGGCCTGCTTGTCCTCTCGGGCAGCGTAAAATATATATGCCCTAACTCGTTGCCCTTGATGCCAAGCGGAACACCTCTCCGGTCTCTCGCGCGCCACTCAACGACTCTTCCTTCTTCGTTTCCCCCCGGGCCAGGCTAGACTAATGCGTTTATCGAGCGACAGCGTGTTGCACTTCCGAGATTAATAGGTCACTCCACTTATAGATTTCCGTCGACACGTCTCTCTACTTTTTTCTTTACGTGTACTTGAGGAACGGGCTGGCTTGTGGCTTTTTTTTTTATATAAGCGTTTGATGTTCTTTGATCGCGCGTTGTTTGTGTTGAGGGGCTGAAAAAGTGAGGGTGATTAAGTTTTTGAAGGGACACTTTCGGAGGACGAGGCTGATTTAAAACGACGAGGTTTCGAGTTTTCTTTGTAATCTCTTACGAATTACGATAAAGTTTAAAGAGCTTTGAGTTTTCTTATCGCTGCTTATAAATTATCGATTAGCCCACCGATGATTTTTATATATAATAAGTAACGAATCACAATGATTGAAATATTATACTTTAAACTTCATTTCAACTGTTTTTATCAATTTATTTTACTTCTTCTAAACAAAGTTCAAAACAATCGCACACGATATGTGCTTCTCGCTCAACAAATGAGATCTGCGTTCTCTTTCTTGCGCCCGCGGTTAGGTACTTATATTTATATGCTCATGAAAAGTAATACCCAGTTCTATGAGCGTCATAATTCGACAAACTGTTTCTATATGGTGTGATAACGTACTATGCTAGGGTGCACCTCCAAGTTCTCACAGCTTTACCTTGCGGCCTTATAACGAACTTAGGTTGACCTTTGTCCACCTGCTCAGCGCCTTGCTCGATACTTCACGTATTGTAGTATTATTTGAAAATTCATGATTTTCTAGATTAGAGACATATTAGAGAATCCTTGATTTCTCAGATTGGCTTTTGTGATTCTAGACCACAGCCGTACACCTGTGCACTAAGGAACTTTACTTGAGAGCTTGGAGAACCTTTTTTATTTTTATAATAGATATTGTCGGATTAATCGAAAATTTTAAATAATTTAATCGCTTTATTATCTGGTTCCTTTTTAAATCTTGATATATTTTTGTTAAAAACCTTTTAATTTTATTTTATTTTACATAAGAGGTGTACTGTTTCTATATGTAACATTACACTTATACTATAAAGTATTATAGTGCATAAACAAACTAAAAAGACAAAATAAATTGTAGTTATTTGAAGAATTTATCAATGTTGTGATTAATTAGAATCTATTAAGAAACTATAAAATTGTGAAGTACCAACTTTCAAAAATTAGTCTCAGGGCAGCATTCATAATGAAAAACTACTGGTATATTTGGAAATTCCGGCTTGAATTTCGAAAAGAAGCCAAAGATTATTCATTTAAGATAATGCTTTTATTTAGTAAAATTTCATGATTCAGCAGCATTCTGAGCCGAGAAGGAGAAAGAAAGAGATTAGGCTGAAGGATTTTTTACGACTCTATAATACTCGGGTTACTCGCGATGAAATTAATGAGATTCTAGGCGCGGAATAGCCACTTATAAGCGTCCAACCTGAAGTGGCCAAGCTCTTTGGAGTAAAATGGAAGAGAAACGTTATTTTATACGAAAATATATCACCTCTTGTATTTAGCATAACAATAATCCGGCGTGTCCCATTCAAGATTCCACGTCGCTTGTAGCAGCCGACACATCTCCGGAAGCAGGTCGTCGTGCGCGCGATATATAAAATATATACGGTAAAACCAATATCATAAATCTCGGAAAAAATCGAGATGGCCAGTTCCATTGAAAAAGGAAGGAAAGCACGATCCGAGGAGCGAGGCGAAAGAAAAAGAAGAAGGAGCGTCTCGCCGTCGCCACTGTGCGCACGCGCGGCTCACGAAGTAGCAGAAGCCTGTTGATGTATATACATATACAGCTGGGGGGGAAGAGAAGAAAGACGTATAGACGTCGGGGCTGAATATCTCATCGATATGCAACCTATGCTCATAACGAAATCATTGCAGGTTCGTCGCGCGCGGGGGCTATAAGATGAAGAAAGGAAAAAAGCCAGAGAGGAAGAACAAGGGAAAAAAAGAGGAGCGAGTAGCAGAGAGCTATATAAGACAATCACGAGCGCGCGCGCGCGCGCCTCTTCCTCTCTCCAACTGCAACGTACGTGTGTGTGTGTGTATACAGCTCTGTTAACCCGGAGCACGCTCGATGCGTTGTTATTGGTTTTTGAAGTTTTGCGCTCCCGCTCGTTTGAATTTATTCCCAAGCGGACAGGATGTGCACTGCATGCATTTCAATTTCACTCTGGCTTGTAGCTCTCTCTCTCTGCCGAGGACACACGGAGCGAGAGAGGGAGACGCGTGCACGGGGGCCGGTAGCCGCGAGCGAGAGTGAGAGGAATTATATACGCGAGGACTTTGCTGTACAGGAACAAGCGAGAGAGAGAGAGGGAGAATAGAAACAATATGAATGCGTGCATCAAAAGCAGCAGCGCCGCATCCAGAGCACGTTCGCGCCTGAACAGCTCTCCGACGGACACGAGACATATTGTCCTCGCTCTCTCTCTCTCCCTCTCTGACGAGACCCGGAGCATTTTAATATTTCCGTTGTTCCGCCGTATATACTTCTCCCTCCATTTCTCTCTTTCTTCTCTTGTTGTTCCTCCACGCAGAGAGTGAGCTCCTTAGGCTCCTTGATAAATCGACGTGGCTCGGAAAACACTTTGCCGCGCGCGCGCGCGCACGCTACCTTCACTTTCATTAATTGTCAGCTCCGCGCGCGGGCTCGCCTGTCCTTCTCTCTTTTTTTTCTTTACTCCTTTCTCACTCTCGCTCTCGGAGAGAACGCTTATCCTTATAACCCAGCACACACGCGTCGCTCTATTTCTCTTTATCTGCCTCTATATCTGTCGGCTCTCCGTCTTTCTCTCTCTCTCTGCTTCTTCCGACTGTCTACAGCTACACAAGAGCGTATATATACATATATACATAATACAGGTATAGAGGCGCGGCCCACCGAGAGTTCATCCCTTTGGCCTCGCGTGTCGGGCCCGAAAAATCGCTCTTGTTTGCCCGGTTGATTGATGGTGCGCGAATGATTCGAGCGCTTGCTGCGCTCCCTCTCTCTCTCTCTCTCTCTCTCGCTCTAAACTCGTTTATTCAAATCGCGCGCGCGCCCCAGCCCTTATACACACGCTCACACATATATAAACGCGCGTCTTTCGCCGATCAGCCGACGATGACGCCAACTTCGAGGAATATACATTCCATGCGCGCGGGGCCGAAAAAAAGGTGGCAAGCACAGCGCAGTGTCTGAAACGAGCCGGGATAACTGATGCTCGAATAAGCGAGCCTTGACTAGATTAATGATGAATTAAGGTGAGCCGAGAGAGGGAGAAAAAAATGGCATGTTCATTACATGCCTCGTGGATTCGAGGTGTCAATCTGTGTGCCTCGCTCTCGCGCGCGCTCGGCTCTCCGTGCCTGCCTGCCTGCCTGCCTGCTGATGCTCAACCGAGCATATACACGTGCAGAATAAACGTTTGTTTTATACACTGTTGCGCCCGCTCGAGTCTCGCTCTAGCTGTGTACACGTACAGCCTGTGTGTGTCCTCAACGAGGCGCATAAAGGAACGTTAACCGAGTCTGCTAAACTTTGATGATTTCAAGCTGGGTATGGATTTTATTTATACTTGTTTCTTAGGAAGTGTATTTTATAAATTTCTATTGTTTACGTGTTTCTAACGAAATGGACACTTATATAGTTTAATTGATCGAAGATGGCAAATCTTTCAATTTCATTTTATTGCTAATGCTAATAATCTATAATTTAATTAACTTAAGATTGTCAACACCTCGGTAAAGACTTATTAAGTTAGCGAAGAAAGTTATTTGTATCAGTTAAAAAATACTCGCTGATAAAAATTAGAAAAGTAATTAAGGTAATTACACGCCTGTAAATTAAACGTATGCAGAAAAACGCTAGAGATTATTAAGCATTAGGAGATACCGTTTATCAATACTAACTTAATAATTCGTAAAAAGTGGATAGAACTTTGCGTCTTTGAAGTGTTAAAGTGTTTATTCTAAAAGCATGACACCATGCTTAGAAAATTTATAGATCCTTTTATTTCATATCAAAATATGCTGTAGAGTCACGAATTCCTGATTACTGTCTGGTTCAGCTAAGCGCAAACCTCACTTGTTCATATAAGTGTTATCAAATAATTAATTACTTAGCGCGTAGTAAAGTTTATAACTACGAAGAATTTTCAAGAAAAAAGAAACGGCCTAAGACGATGAGTTATGTATGCCAGATCTCGCGAGCTGGAATAAACTCTAAATGTGAAATTCCGCGCTAACAGTATTAACTTTTTCACTGGATATTTTAATAATTTTTTACTCCACATATTTGATTAATTAATCTTATGTTATATATAGAATTTCCTGAATTTTAAAAGTAGTTAAGGCCTTATAAAACTTATATTAATTTTGAATAAATAATTACTTCGAAAATCTGTTCCCTACAATCTAAAAGCTGCAATTTGAGTCTTTTGAATAAAAGTTTTATCAGAACGAGAGGTTCTGTAATTTTTAGATTAGTAAGTAATATGTTATTTTCATTACACTAAAAAACCCACAAAAGTAAAAATTACGAGTTAGTTGGCAAAAATTGACAACCTATTCAGTAAAGCGATCGCAGACTGTCAAAAGGAAAATTTTTATAAACCTAATTGGTCAAAATTTTCCTTCTGACAGTCTGTGATCGCTTTACCAAGTAGGTTGGTAGTTTTTTCCAACTAGCTTGTAATTTTTACTCCTTTGGGTTTCTTAGTGTACCAAATTTTTACTACTTTTTTGTAAGTGTATTAATTTTTAACATCTTAATCTAGATTTAAATTTGAAAAAAATTTATAATAATATTTGTAATTTTGAAAAAGATAATAAGATGTAAAAAGCTTCAAACAACGCTTATGTTTCTCAAAGAACGTTATTGGCGGAATTATTGAAGTTTTTTTTTTACTTTTTAAGAAATAAAAATACTTGTTTTTCTTTAGAAGTTATTAAAATTTATAATCAGGTATAACAAAATCTATAAAATTGTGAGTAAAATTAGAGGTACAGTTTTGGTACATTTTCGTTGCTTAACTTTGAATTGTTATAACTTTTGAGAGAAGAAGAATATTTTAATTCTATAAAAAGTAAGTTAAAGCTCGTTTCTTTTAGATTAATTTTATGTATTTATAGATGCGCATAAGTTTCTTCTAATTAAAAAATACTTAAAAACTAGCATTTATTTCAATATTTTTTAAAAATAAAGCTATAAAGATATCAATAACTTGAGTTTTTGTGTTACAGTCTGAAAATTTGATTTTCTTTATATTTTTGTCATCTAAAAACACATCCCAATGTTTGAGCAAACCCATGACCCGGAGACCTGAGCTTTTCCTAATAATATATATTACTAATTTTTTATATAGAGACTTTTACAATAATTGTGAGTTTGACTCGACTTATATAAGGGATCACATATGAACTTATTTCTTGCATTTTAAACTGACTTTTCAAAAAATGCTCTATTGTATATCTTAACTAAGTTATAAGGGTTTAAGACAAACCAAGTTTTAAGTCTATTAGAATTAAATAGACCGTATTAGGACTCAAGTGTTTATTGGATGTGTCTCTCTTCTGATCAGTATTTTGAATAAAAAAGATTTACAATGTCTTTGTATTAATTGTTATATTAAAACTATACCACAGATATGACAAACAATGCTAAAAATGTGCCAAATTTCCAAATTCATTACCTCAATTATCAATCATTTGAAAATCATAACAATATTAAATAAATATATATTAAATAAATATATGCATAACCCGTGCGCTTCACTCTAGTAGATTAAACATTGCATTATTTCTGTTCAAATCTAAAAAAAAAATTATTATCATGATTATCATAATTAATTATATATAGGATTACTCCTAAGTACGGTTTATTACTGTCAATGTTTCGTACATGAACTAAATAAACCTTTTTCACATTGATTAACTTTCGCGATGAAATAAATGATCATCAGTAAATTTGACAGTTACGGAAAAAGTAATAAAGATGATTAAAGTAGAGGAAATAAAGAATTACCTAAATATAGCTGGAAGAAAATTAAGGTGCCTCTAAAATTGTTAAATGGTAAAAGAATGTTGGTGGTAAGTTTTCTAATTACAAAAGACTTATAATGAACATGTTAAATATTTGAGCATCGATATTGAAACTAACGATAATTGACAATCTATCATCTTCTTTTGACAATATAAAAGTAGAAAACGAGAATCAACTACGAGTTTTGTTTAAAAAATTTGCCATATGAACAAAAGTAACACAGAGAAGAAATTAGTAGAAGCTGAGGTAATAAAATGTAATTTTTACAACACAGCATAGGTGTAAAAACTAACGCAAAAAATATTCGTACACGAAGAAGCCTTCAAAAGTGATCAAGCTAATGTTTTTTTGAGATTTAGAAAAAGAGAACCATTTTATTGATCGAATGTGGAGCGAAGAATCGCATTCCAGTACATAGTTCGGAGCACACATAGGCATGTATTAACCAGACTCGACATAATTAATTAGATAGCCTTCGAACCGAAGAAACTTCAACCGGATGTAGGTATATTCGATTTCCTTTACTTCAAGTTCATTTTCGTATTAAAATCAAATTAGCCAATATTTCTACATTGATAGTACCTATTACAATCACATTGCGTATACACTGTTTGCATTTTATTTGATTGGTTTGTGCTATTCAATATAATGTTACAAGAACCATCGTTTATCGATAACATCCCTTTTACCTCTACTAAGCTTTAACTAAACGTTACCATAATTAAACTTCTGACATTATGAACAAACCAGCTCCTCTCCTTCCCACTTACAAATTCATAGTTGACAAACGAGCAAACCCAAAAGAATCTTAAAAAAGTCGAGTGTGCCTAGAAGCAGAAGGGCAAAGGGTTAGGCACGCGTCACAGAGCCTGAAATACCTGGCTTTTCAGGGCGAGCCTCGCGCGCGCGGAACACGAAGCCCTCTGCAGGGGGAGGGCTATGCGTGGCTCTCGGGATCGCTCTCTCGCGGAGTAATGCAAAAAAAAGGAGCTGCGCCGGGGATGCCTGACATTCAAGCCCAGGCAAAGTTCACGTGCATTAATTCCCCCGCGTTTTCAGCGACATCAAGCGCCCGCGCACAAACTTGGCAACATTTGTTAAACACCGGAGAGCCCGGCTCTCTGTTCCGTTCTCCCTCCCTTTCTGTGCGCCTGCGCGCGAGTGGGAAAGATAAAAAAAAGGAGGAAGGCAAAGAATGAGAATCGGTGAGAGAGAGAGAGAGAGAAGCTGGGCTCTCGCGAGAGAGAGAGAGAGAGAAAAAGGGACGCGCGTATACGCGCCGGTTGGCGCGCGAGCGCGCGGCGAAGGAAATAGTAAATGTGAGACTCGGTGTCCACAATCAAAGCGATTTATTGCCGTCAGTAACGAATCTGTAATCTTAATCCATTTCCTTTTTGTAGAGGCGAGCGAGCGGGAGAAAGAGAGAGAGGGACGCGTTCAGGGGGCGCGCATATAGGCACACACAGAGAGACACGAGCTCCTTCAATCTCTCCCCCTATAAACCTATCTGTCTATCTATCTCTTCTTGTCCCCTTTCCTCTCTCTCTCAGTGAGCGTGAGCGTATATGTGCGCGCTCGGTGCAGAGGGCCGCCGTGTGTCCATGCATTATGCGCGACTGATAGCGCAGGAAGTCCTCTTCGCGCGGCTATATACCTATATATATATATACGTTGAAGAGGAGCTGACTGTCAATGCAGCCGCGCGCGCGAGAGAGCCTCAGCGCCGGAACAGGAGCGAGCAAAGGAAAAAAGAGAGAGGAACAGCCTCGCGCGCTAGCGATTCCCCTTATTTCTGGCGATTTAAAAATTTACTCACGTTCGCGCGTAATACCTGGAATAGTATGGTGTTTCGGCCAGGCCGCGCGTATACACGCAGCTACACACACACACACAGACACGTGACAACGAGATGCAGAATAATGCAAGAGAGCAAAGAGAGCGAGAAGAGCCGTGTGTGTGTGTGTGTGTGCAGCCTTTATAAAAGGTATTATCTCCTCCCTTGTTCCGATTTCTCGCTGGCTGGCTTGCGAGCGCGCTCGCGCGCGCTGGAGAGCTCGAGTCGTCACGCGCGCTCCTTGAAAGACAAGCGCTTTATTTATAAAGATGCAGAGGCGCGCCGGACGTGCTTTCGCTACGTGACTAAGGGAGTTTCCGTTTTTTTCTCCCCGATATACGCAGCCGAGCACCGGCGCTCTCTTCCCTTTTTAACTTCTCTCCCTCCCCCCCCCTCCCTCTCTGTGTACCTATTGTTTCGCAGCTCTCTCTCTTACTCGCGCTGTAAGCTACTGCCGCCAGCGCATTAGATTGCGTGTACGCAGTGTGCTTAGTAGGCGCGAGCCAGCAGACTGCAGTCCTACGTGTATGTATATATACCTGTACGCGCGTATTTGTTTTTTCGGGGATTTCAGCTGTATACGGGAGATTTTTCAAGAGTAGCGGCAGGGCGGGGTCATGAATAATTCCGCTTAACGAAATTACACCGGCTCGCGCGAGCGAGGGATAGACGCAGCGCACATACACGAGCTAAGACTGCATTTCTCCCGAGCGAGCTGAATGGGAGCTCGGCAAGAGAGGATGTGCATTGTGGGTGGCCGGAGCGCGCTTTTTTTTTCTCTCTTCCTTTTTCTGTACCAGCAGTAAGCAGCGTGTGACTTGGATTCTCAATTTTTCGGACGCCATTGAAAAATTCAAATGCGCGCAGGCGAGCGGAGCATATAAGCAGGTGAATCGATCGCAGGCGCCCTTGACTCGAGCTCTCGGGCTGAATTGATTGTGCGCGGAGCTCGATCTTTTCCGATACAGATTTTTAATGAACCAATTGTGGCGCGGCTGATTAAGTCGAAGGTGGAGGTATGACGCGAGGTGAATCGGTGATTGGAATTTTCCATTATTCTGGTCGAGATTCTTATCGCGGTTTGTTAAGCGGATCTACTTTTAAGAGAAGTGGTCGGGATCGTTTTTTTTTTTCTGTTCGTTTTGGAATTATGTAAAATTAATATTAAAACTTTCCCTCGGCATTTCCGAACGTTATTTGCGAGTAGCTGAAATCCTGTTTCCAGCTTTCGGGCTTTAATTTGGCAGTATTTTTATCATTTTTATAACATGTTCTCTTTTTAAGAGTAAGTGTAAAAAGAAGTAATGATTCTGAGAAATTTTTATACAATAAAATGCATAATATAAAAATTCTATAATTCTGGTGTCTTGATGATTAGGACTGTGAAAAAACTTCAAATGCAATAAATAACGTAAAATCTAGTAAAAAACTATAAAAATTTAATGAAAGAAAAGGTGTACATTTGATTCTAATTCACTTTGAATTTTTGAGAAATTAATACTTTCTTAACAAAGTGTTAGTTCTAATTATTAGTGTATAATTGCATCATGTAAAATAATTAGATACCCAACTGGTACGTTGCTCAGTTTTTTATAAATGCGCATATTAAAAGAACATAAATGCATAATTTCATTGACTTTAATGCAAATTTACCTATGTATATACATGAAATTTTTAACACTTGCATTAAATTTAATGAAATTTTGTATTTAATGCAATTTGTATTACACTTAATGTAATTATTTTATCGTACCAATCGAAAATTTTGCTTCTAGTACATGTATATATTAAATTTAATGAACAATTTAAATAGTGTAGGATAAGGAAAATTAATTCATAACACCCATTTACCAAGTTATTTAGTTCATACGGCGCGTAGTAATTTTATTGATCATATTTTGAGCTTTAAGTGTAATGCTCAAAATTACAAGTTGCTTGAACGAAAAACTACAGATATTTTTTTTAATCTGAAAAATTATTTTCAATGGGTTATAATTAATTCGGAAGATGACTTTTTAAACTATATTTTTACTTATAGTTCAAACATCGTACAGAGTAACAAAAGTTATTTTTCATTTATATTTGATTAATTTTTTTTATTTTGCAATGAGAAAATTAACAATATCGATTAGCAGACCCGAAAATCATGTTTTTTGTTTTCGTAAAAATAATCATTTTAATTGGAAACGTATACTTTTCATTTTCGATAAGCAGAGTAGAATTCTAGTAAAAAAAACCGTTTCTAAATTTTAATTTTGTGTTAAATGATGAAAAGTTACAATCAAAAAAAGTATCTATGACCATACAGGCAACTTCATCTATTTCTCAATCCAATCTTTTTTTCTCTTCGAAGAACAGAAATTAATTAATTATGAAAATTATCAAACACTTACGCATGTATATTAAAACTCCTTATTCCACTATTATGTAATTTAATTTTTAAATGTTTGCATTAAGTTCTAAGAGAAAAATGAAGCAGTTATAGATAATACTTTTAATTTAAATAATAATATTTTTAATAATTGGATTTCGCAGTGAAGATATATTTGTATTATGTCGTAAAAAGTTATCGTTCGCAGGTCGTGGATTTATGAAGGTTTAGAAATAAAATTTCTTTTTTGATCTGTACGTAACCAAGGTGTTAATTTTTTTAAGAATACATTTATTCACGTATTCACACAGTCAACGTTTTGGAGGATTAGAAACCTCCCTTATCAAGACT
>UELX01004643.1:0-16806 GCA_900480035.1 Eupelmus urozonus | reverse complement strand
TTCGTTTTTGTTTTTATACTTTGTTGCGACTATACTTGTATTTGCGGTTCAAAATAATTTGTTTATAACTTTTTAATCTGTTTTTAGTCATGAATAGGGAGGTAACTAATCCCTCCGAAACGTCGACATTTGTAATTTGTGAAGAATTTTAAATAAATAACATCATGGTTCGCAAAGATCAATAAGAGAAATCTTTTTTTCTCCTCTCATCAGATTTAAAAATAATTTCCTTAATAGAAATGTTAATATCTCGTAATGGTCATACAAAATGGTTTGATTCTTCGTTTGGGTAAAACAGTTTTTTAGGTCATTCTCAACATTTTTTGGTCTAACTTCAAAATCCAGAATAAACCTTCGTTACAGGAAATTCTTGATCAAAACCAGACATTAGTAATGGTTATAAATTATAAATTTAGACAAACATTACTGATAATTAGCAGAAATCTATGCTTGTGTTCTTAAGCTCAACTTAATGAAGTCTCTATTTTCACTTATTTATTAACAAATGGTTGTAAGCTTCGCAATTTCCAAAATTGCTGATAATGGGCTAATACTCATTTAACATTATTCCTATTTGTTGTTGTCTCATTCAATGTTACTAAAACATCGAAAAAAGCGTTTAATTTTAGTAAAAAAAAAAGATACAAATGCAAATACAAAAAGTAGTGAACAAAAAACATATAGGATATAATGGAGTAAAGCTGCATATTTTTATTTTAGATTTTTTTTAACAATCAAATTAACAAAGTAAAAATTTTAAACTAATCGCATTTTAATTTGATATACTCATTGATGGTTTTGTATATTCCACTGGTTACTTTTTAGAACAAAAAATATACTTTTTTAAAAAATTATTTTTACATACATATATAAAGAAAAGTGGCATAATTATTCTAGAATAGTATAGGATTATGTTACGATTAAGATTAGAACCTGTGGAGGTTCCACATTTTAAAAGAAAAAATTAAAGTAGCTCATTTCATTGCAATTTTAAATGCTGCTTATAATTAGTTAGGTACATTTACTTTATTGGTGTACTTTTTAAACTAATCTTTCTCACTTTTGAATCTAGTGTAACTTTTTCAAAAAAACGAGCTTTTTCAACCTTTTTGAATCGAAGGTTTTTGATCTTAACTTTAAAACGAAAATGCTCCAAACTGTTACAGTTTGGTGCTAAGTATATTACAGCTCCTACACTTAGCTCCAAATACGTTGTATGACTGCTACGAAATCGCAATTAAATTAATTTTTAATTTTTTAAGCTCTTAACTCTTCAGAATCTTTATTAATTGATTTATTTTTAAGTAAAAACTTGATTTTATTTTGTTTCAACTTCAAAAACACACTTAAATTACAAAAATATCACCGAACAATGCCTGTTTATAAACCGACAGTATACTTTTCTCGAATTCACCTTTTTTATAAAAAATATTCATAACTTCAATTTAGCTTATATCAATAACTATACGTTAAAAACATATCCTATATATAAAAGATATTTTTTCTGTACAAGTTAGCCCCTGTACGCATTTACCCCACTTTTTTTTTTAGATACATCAGAGGGGATAGAAACTTGGCTTCGGAAATGCCAGCGAGCGCTTCAAACGAAGCTGATATCGCGCGAAATTAAAGCTTCAAAAAGAGGAGCCTTATCGGAGTTTTGCGATTTTACAAAGGGTCAAAGACTCATCGGCTAATGCGCGGATAAAGATAGTAAAAGGCTGGAGGGGCGGGTGAAAGAGAGAGATTGAGGGAGGCTCTGTATCAACGAGTAAGTTATTGAGAATTATGTGAACATTTTTTGTATTCAAAATTTTCAGAGTTGATTTTTAGGTGCAGTTCGATTGGGTAGGTTTTTGGTTTTAATTTCTCACAAAATTCTAGTTTAAAAGAGCTTTTTTAATTTGAAATAATATTCTGTGGAATGCTCAATTACAGAATAATAGAAGTAAGATTAATACTTAATTTTCAGTTCCCCAAAATCCGCAGGAAAATATCTTACTGCACCGATTGATCCTATAGTTAGCGTCAAAAAAGTAATATCAACGCCGCGATTCACCAAACGATCAGTCTCCGATCAACCCTGCAAAACGTCCGCAACAAGTAACCCAAGGGGCCCAAGAGTCGCGCTCCGATATTGGACGCGTCTATCGAGTGCGCGCGGGCAATTAGCCGGCGGCACGTCCGAGCGTTCGCGTGACCTCTTTGAAATTAGAATCTACACCTGCGATTTCCCGAGCGCGCAAGGGGGAAGCGATAAGCCCGGGTCATATTTCTGACTCGTAGCCGGCGCGCTCCGCTGCGCGTCGGCGCTTCATCGCCGCCGCGTAACGGCTACACACTGCAAGCTCTGTGTGAACAGCGGCGCAAGCTCTCCATTCAATTGTGCTTGCAGGCGAAACAATCGTTCGTCTGCCAGCGGTGATTCGATGCTCCGTTTGTATCGGAATGAAGAGTCTGTGCTTGTGGTGATTGTGGGTTGAGATTCTGAGAGAGATTTTGTTTGTTATAAATAGGTGCTTGAAAGTGTTACGCTTATTGGTAATATGGATTTTAAAATGTACATGTGACCTAGATGTACTGGTTCAATAATGTTTCAATGAAGGAGCTTACTCGTTGTAAATTCTAAATACGATATGCAGTTTGGAAAGTTTGCCAACAAAAATCCTTCTCAACTTAGACAATTCCAAATAGTTCAATCAAAAGCTATCCAAAAAATGAAAAAAAAATTCCTCCCACACCGCTTCCCAGAAATTTTCACCGCGTATTTTCCAAAAACCCGCAGTTCAGCTCAATTTCCCGGCGAACGATCGCACTCCAGCTTGCCTCCCAAAAAAAGCAGCCCGCGCAACCGCGAAAAAAGCGACACTTGAATTTTTCTCTTCCCCATCGTCTCTCCGCGTCCGCGCTCTCTATAACGCTCCCCGGGTGATTGACGCGCCGAGCGAGATTGGCAAGCGAGCGGCCCGCAGCGCAAACATCGCGCCGGGCTTCATATAACCCGATCGAATCTCTGCGGTGCGTCCACGCGCGAACGAGTGCACACGCAGTCGTAATGTTTGCCGGCCCCTGCAAGAAGACGAACAGGATATTAAGCGCCTGCCTCGTAAAGGCCGGCCGATGGTTGGACGATCGATCGCTGCGACTCTTAAATCGAGCGAGATTGCAAGCGGCCTGGATGCGCGCTTCTTCGAGCTACTGGCTGCGCTTTGTCACGTGTGTGTACTCGGCTGATTGCCGGGCTGGATTGGCTGGACGGTAGTGGCGTGCGGAGCTGGGACTGCTTTCTAATGCGGGCTTGTGGTTTGTTTGGCGGATTTCGTTGCGGGCTTGTTTTCTTTAATTGGAAAAGTTTTTGTTGGGAGTGGTTAATAATCGATGTGGTTGGTGCAAGGTGGGTCGGGTGGTTGGTTGGGTTTAGAATTTGAAGCTGTTTTTAATGAAAGTTGGTTATGAGGGTTTTGGTTAATAAATGATTGTTTAGCATATTATTTGAGATTGTAAAACTATACGTAAGTAAGTTTATTTACGACTGTATAACATATAAGTGTAAGTAGATTCTAATGTAGCATTTCGCATATTTTAGTCAAGATCTAGCTATGTTAAATAAACAACATAAGTGTGGTTTTGTAGTAAAGTGCATTTATCTGGATAGAAATAGTCAGAGTTCAATTCTGTACGTTCGAAAAATTACAAATATTTTTCCATCGGGTAAGAAATATCTAAGAAATATTTAACTCAATTTTTTCTACTAAAACATTCATGAAATTTAAAATTAATGTATTAATCGATACACAGACACAAAATTCAATTTAAAATAGTTGGCAATTAAGAACCACTTTTTAGCAAAGCTTTCTACAGTACTGCTAAGCGCAAAGCTATCATGCATATTATTATAATAATAGACTGAATAAATCAATTGAATATATAAGTGACTTCCCTAAATGAGTGGTGCATTGTTTTCAAAATCGAATTCAGAATAACTCGTATGTCTTACTAGTTTTCAGCAAAAGAAAAGAGTATATTTTAAAGTTAAAGCCCCAATTAAATTTATATTTAGTAATATCAGCCAAAATGAATTAGTCAAATGTAATATTTGATTGACATACAGTTTATAATTACAGCAAACACATTACCAATTAAACAAACATTCGCGCTCCCGTCGGCAAATAATAAAAGACTATTTAATTATTCATCAATAGCTTATCAAAGTTAATTTAATACCCGGGCCCACCAATCTCGGCCATTATCTACTGAATTACGCAGAAGTTAATTTCGCGGCTCTACCGGCGGCCCTTAAATAACCGGCGCTCTAAAATTCTGACTTTTACGATCAAAACTTTCGGCGTATCGTCCTACATAATTCAGATTAACAAGTGCGAATAATACCCGCCCAGTCGATAATTTCAAGTACAGTCCCGAATTCAAAGCATCGCGCGCTCTCCCGTATATAGAGCCAACAAATCAGCCTCCCGATAAATCAGCGTCCCGCGCTCGATACACACGCCCGTAACTTTCTCCCTCTCGCTCCATCAAAACGAAAGCACACTCGATTCGTAAACTTAATCCACCGCTCGTACATCATAAAGCTCGCGCTCGCGCGCGGCCGATTCTTCACGAGCCATTGACTGCTTGCGCGGGCGCATGAAAAATCCCCTCCGACTCCATAAATATAACCCGCGCGCAACCGCGCGCATACAGACGCGCCGCGCCGAAGGAGGAAAAATAATGGTTCGCGCGTTTGGATTTCGATTCACGGATCCGAATATGTATATAAACGCGCGGCCGCGTATACACAGGCGCAAATACACAAACAGCGCGCCGCGCGCGGCGTTGTGTGTCACCAACGCGTGCAACAAGTTGCCACCCTTGCGCGTCACCCCCCACCTCCGCCCCAGCGCTCTCTCTCTCTCTCTCTTATTCTCGCTCTCTCGCTCTTTCGGCCGTAGTGCAGCGCTGGAGGAGGGCAAGAGTTGCCAAGCGGCGCTCGCTCCGCAGTTAGCATTAAATCATTTTAAAACCACTGCACGCGGCGAGGACTATTTCATTCGGTGGGCTTCTCCTATTCCCCGCAAATCACCGCTCGCCCGACAAATTTGACTTTGGCGAACTGAATCGTATAAGGGCTAATCCGATAGCTCTTTTCTTTTTGTTTGTGGATAATGGTTTTTTGTACTGATGAGTCGGCGAATGGAAACGTAGGTTTTTGGCGTGGGACAGGGATGAAGGTACGAAGATTTTTTTGGGAATTTTTGGGATGGAGATCGAGTTTAATAGTGAAAGAAATTAACCGTTCTAATGAGCTCGCTTGCAATTAAGGTCTTCTAACGGAGTTGAATTTTATCTCCACGTAACGGATTATGACCGAGCTCATTTGAATCGGAATATCTGAATATTGAAGGAATATCACATGAGTATTGAATTTTTGTTCGTTTGAAACCAATTGTAAAATAAAATCATAAAAGCCTTCTTTGTTAAAAAAAAAAGTAATAATAATAGTAAGAATAATCATTACAAAAACAATACTAGAACACGAGCGGTATTTCATAAAATACACAAAACAGAAGAGCAGGCCTTTCGTGAAAATAGAGAAACTGATCCATACTCTCAGGGAAAGTTTTTTTATTTAAAGTATAAGTAACTGAAGTAGGTGTTCGATTCATTGTGATGTCAATTCGCAAACAGAGCCGTCTGCTATCGGTGCCACGCCACAAAAGCCTTTTCTACAGCTGATTGAAAAGCTTTTCAATTAAAATAGGTAATTAAAGTAAGTGTTCGAAGGGGCCGCGATACAAATCTACAAACGGAAATATCTATTATACAAGGCTCGTGTGATGTATCCCTAGTCTAGATAGAAACAAACACAGGAGCATCGGGCGGTCCGTGTGTGTACTCGTGATTTCGCGCTCTGCACTTACGACTGCTTATGTATTTACATTTCATTACTAACTGACTGTATAATTTTCCGGCATCAAGCCGCATTACAATTTGCTATTTGATGATCATTTAGCTAGTATTGAAATTGTAAATTCAAACCGATGTGTGGAGTTGTGTGCTATTACTTTGGAATGAAGTTTTCAAACCTGTATCTATCTAATATTGAATCTGAATTATCTCGCTTCTAAATTTAAAAAGCTTATCGGATTGCCACTCTTACATTTAATAATATTGCAGTGCATTAAAACACATTTTGCGTAATTGAGCTTTTAATAAATTGTAAAAAAACATCCGTCGTAAGAAATCCATTTCACATTCATTCCCCTCATTTAAAAACCTATAACCGTCAACGCGAAGCTCATCAATATCATTAAAGAAATTATGAGAATTACCCTCAGCGAAAATATCGCTTACCGCTCTCGCACACCCGGGCAAATTAACGGCCGGCAAAAATAAGCCACATTAATCCATGTAACCCAATTCAGCTGCAGTCCTTGTAATTTACACGGCTGGAGCGCGCGAAGAAAAGCTCGCTTTGACAGACAGCCGCGAGAATAAACAGCGCTCGGGCTTCCCAGTGGTGCTTGCGCGTCGCCTCGCGCGAACAACATCACAATTCCACCCCCTCACTCCTCCCAGTGTCTCAGGAATCCCGAGTAAATCCCGCTCCCCCGTCCCGAGCAGCATCTTAGCTTAATACGCGTGTATTTCACCGGGGCGGGCGCCGGCGGGGGTGAATTCCCAGGCTCTCGTCGGAATGAGCTGCAGCGCGGGCTTCATTCAGCCCGAAATATCCAAATTCCCCACCCCCTCGTGTACGCGGGCGTTAAACTCGCTTGCCCGCCAAGAGAAAAGCTTTGGCTGCGCGCGCGCGCGCGAGCGCGGGAGACAGATAGCCCGGGAGTAGTGACTTCTTCTGCGAGAGGGAGAGGAGGGGGGGGGTGGCAAAGAGATGGGGTTGGAGAGAGAGAGGATTCATTAAGGTCGGATGGAGGTGTTAATATAGTGAGCGCATCGCCCTCGGATTCCACTTCGTTCCTCGTTTAACGCTCCCCTCCCCTAAGTCTCCCACTCGCTCGCTCTGCCGGGGATACGAGAAATAATGGGGCCGAATAGAACGCGAATGGACTCTTTGCCCCCCCCCCCCCTACCTCTCGAGGTATCCCGCGACGAGGGAGCGTATATAGAGGATCGCTAGATGAGCCTTGCAGAACTAAATTACTCTATGTTACGCGGGCTAGAGTGGCGCGGGGTAAGAGTGGGGGGGGGGGGTCTAAGGGAAGACGAAACTATTAGCTTTAGCTAAGATTCAGAAACCTATATGGAAGCCAAGTCAGCTAGATGAACTTGCAAGCTTCCGCTACTCTCGGGCAATATTCCCTGTCACCAAAGTGCCGATCTTAGAGAGAGCGCGGCAGTGGTTTAACGTCATCCCGATCGCACCGTTAATGACGATACACCGCGGGACTTTGATGAGCTTCGAAATCGCGCCTAGTGGGCGGACGGCTATACGGCTGCGCTCGCTGTACGTGGCTCTCTGGCTGGCTGATTGGGGGTAGGAGGAGGTTGGACTCTCCACAATTAACTCGGCCCGGGATATTGCGCTGGCTGCGAGGGCAAAAATTTGCCTGCGCGAAATTGCCTGCCGAGGCTGTACTTTATCGTTTAATTATTTTCAATGTACGGCCGATGCTTTTAATTTTCTTTCTGCCTTTTGACAGTCTGCCCCGACGTATTAAAGGACGTAAAGAATTGAAATAGTGGACTTGAAATGATTTTTGAAAATTTTTTACTTTAATTTATGAGAGGAATGTTTGTATTTTACAATTATTTATATTTATGGTGAGAATTAGTATTATAGTTTTAAAAAAGACATAAATTTTCAGTTTTTTTAAATTTATACGTACTAGTCTGACAGATATTTTTATCGTACGCTGCTTTACTTTATTTTTTTTTTAATATAAACTTGTCAGAAGATCATTATGATTCTGGTAGTTATGGAGCTACAGTCAACTTGAAACGGTAAATTTTTTTATAATCAAGATATAATAATTTATATGCAATTATATATTGTACTATTTTATAAGAAAAAGCATCCGCGGATAATATAAAAATTCAATAGAAACATAAAATAAGACTCTCGAAAAGTAACAGCGAATATGGCTAAAATTTTGAGGTATAAAATTTATTTTGAGGTACCTAACAAATAAGCAACCCCGCAGTAGTACGGTCTAATTCTTTGGAAAACTGAAGATACAGACATTTACAGTATTATTTTAAGAAAAATGGAGAAAAATTGTTTTTATTAAAATTTTATTAATTCAAGCTTTAAAAGATCTAAATAAAATTTCAAAAAGTAATATTAGACTTGCATAAACTAGCTTTTATTTGCATTTATAAATTAAAAAAATAAGTATTTAGGTCCAAAGTTATGCATTTGAGTATCGAAAATGTTCTAATAAATTGTAAGATTCCGTCACTAATTTTAATATACTTCGTTATTTGATTTTGTACTAAAAAAATAAAAAAAAACTTTGAACCGAAAAACCAATTTTTTATTCTTAAAATAACAAATGAAAAGTTTATATTCTCTAATTGGATTTTACTTTTTGATTTTTTTAAAAGAATTTTTCTCAATTGAATAGTTAATATCTTAGATTAAAGCTGGTTTTTTTAATTATTCTTAAAATGATATTATTTAAATATTCATAATTCAAGTTTCACCGTTAAATTATATTGCTAGGGCTTGACCTATTGTTTGCTACCTAAAAACATATTTCAAAGTTTGAGTCGAATTCGTAACGCGGTTATAAGTACATAACGTATACAAAGTAAATTAATATTTCATGTTGGTATGTAGACATTTTTAAAAATTTTGAATTTATATAGGTAGCAACGTCAGCAAAATTAGGTTAAATTTCGGAAACTTTCTCAAGAAAATGAATTTCCTCCAAAAGTACATTAATTACCACGTATTTCGTAACAAAACGTACTCGTCTATTTTTTAATCATGCAAAACACAAATCCCCATTAAATTCTAATTTCCAAACCCCAAAGAAAACTAAAACCCCCCTGATAATTCCAGTATTTATCGACAAACAAAACTCCTCCACGGCAATCAAAAAGTGAAATTCCGTCGATCCCGTATCAGGAAAATTAGAAACTAATATCCGTGTAATTAGCGCGCTCTGCGAGTTTGTGTTTCATAAAATAAACAGGCGAGGGGGCACATGCTATCGGAAAAGCTCAGCGTTGGCACGAAGAACCCGTAACCGTAAATTCAAAATGTAATCGCACGAGGCGCTTCGGAAACAATAATGGAAATTAAAGTCAGATTAACCCCAATCTTCCGAGGTGGCGCGGATAAAAAAGCCGGCCCGCGCTACCAACTTTCCAATATAAATAAAAAGAGGGCCGAATACCTGGGCTAGGCGCGCTCCCTGCATAACTTTATTCCGGGCCGCCGAAAAAAAAAGGAGCGAGAGGGGGTGAGCCGGAGCATGCACCGCGAATTGTTCAGTAGAAAATACTGGCTCTGCTCAGACACGTATACATATGCATGCATGTGTGACCGCGCTCTCCAGCTCTCTCTAACTTCATCCCTTCGTACAGCGACGCTGCGATGTGTGTCTGTGTGTGTGCAAGGCTCATACGCGTGTCGGGGGACAAATTATTTCCCCATTTTATGGCCTGCTAAAATATAAATCAAGTTCTAAATTAAATTCCTCGCCCCGGCGCTCTCACGGCCGTCGCCGCAGTAGCGGCAGCGCGCGCAGGCCAACTATAACGAGCATTTTATAACGTGTGCGTAGGCTATGTGTCAAAGAGCGCGGGCGCAAGAGAGAGGGCCGCATGCTTCACTTTCTCGCTCGCGAATTCTTGCCAAATTGCATGTGAAGCTTTGGAAGGATCACGCCCGCTCCGAAAACTTTTCTCTCTAGTCGTCCTACTTTTTTCTTTTTCATCCCTTTTTTTTTTTTATTTTAATGCTAAGTATATATACGTACGTCTGGATTTTTTTTCGCCGCCTCATTTTTGTGTTTTCGCTCGACAGAGGAGCGCACTCGTTTCTCCTTTTGTGTTGCTGATGCCGGGGCAGGATGGTTACGCACGCGGCTTTATGATTTTTTCCGCGGCCACACGCCCTTTGTCTTACGCGCGGAGAGCGTCGCGCGGAAATTAGTTGGCGCTCGACATTGTGTTTATGCTTTCTTTAATTAACGCTGTTTGCGTTCGCGCGCGCGCGCGCTTGTGCTTTGGCTTGCTGTTTCGGGTCATAAGACACGCGGGATTCTTTTTTATTACGGCGTGTTTAGAAGCGAGGCGGCTTTGCGCGCGATGCGTTTGTTCTGAGCTTGTGTATGGAAAAAGTTGAAGAATTCACGCTCGCTTTGAAGCGGATTGTGATTAGGTAAGCTGGGTTAGGGATTGCAGGATGATCGTTGGGAATTTTTAAATGAAGAAACTAGTTAATCGAATGAAACAATGCGTTTTAATATCTTAAAAGTGGGGTTAAATTATACTTACATTAAGAAAAACCGTAGTTTTAATTAAAAAAAATATTATGTTGCCTAGGCAGCATTCATACTGTCAATTATTTATAAATAACATAAATGTTAATTAAACACTACCTAAGTTGAAACTAGGGAAAGTTATTTAAATCAAGGAAACGCAATTATAACAGGTTTACTTTATTAAATTACAAGTATTAACTACTTTATCTTATCGATATTTAAATTAATTAAAGTTTTTATTATTGAAATAATACAAAAGTTTGGCGTACGCGTAAGTAACACGTGACTGCGTGACAGCGGCATTAGTGCTAGGTAGTAATTTGCTGAGCAGTTTTACGACTACCATCACTAGGGGGCTATATACCACTAGCGCCCGCAAGTGGCGAGATTTTTGATGGGTAAGTACATAAAATAGTATCTGTTTCTTACGCAATAACATCTTGTGTAAATTGACTTCGTACATATTAGTACAGTTACATATAGTACAGTTGTAGTTTGAGCGAAATTATTTCTGCAAGTACCGTATATGGGTAAAATTTGTTAAGTAATTGAAAAAGTGACAATCTTGTTGTTTATTCTAACGAAAATACAATCACATCTTCTCCTCAGTGTTTTATCAAACAACTTTTTCACCCATTAAGATGTCAGAATATAATTGAAATTAAAATAAATATGATAAATAGTAGACAGTGTATAATAGCTATTTTCGATATTAGAACAAAAAAGTGATTTAATTTAACTGCTTGTGGAAGTTTGCAAAAAAAAACATTGATGAAAAATTCACATGATATTAAAATCTCTTTTTTAGCCTTGCATCGAGCAATATTTTTTACAATATAAATATATCTTTTGTATAAATAGACAAATCTATTATTTTTATCTTTTATTTTCAATTTTGTATGCATATGTATAAATAATAAGTATGCCAGTTTTAAAAAATCTAATAGGTCAGTGGTTGCCTTGTTAAAAAATGATTACTCCCGTCTCGCGTTTTAGACAAAAATATCAAAAAATGAATACATGAATTACAGAAAATATGGTATATACCAACGGTTAGTAGGCGTTTCAATTTAAGAATACAATTATGATTTGATGATAAATTATGAAATTAGTTACATTCTAATTAGATTTAAATTTTACACATTAAATAACTTTAATTATTCAAATTCTATTTTGAATTTATGAAAGCCTTATTCCAAAATTGTTATTGTAAACAATTATTGTAAGAATCTTTGTAGCGACGCGAGGTGTGACAAACTTGCGTATAACTGAACGAATATAAACAAGGAAAACTCGAGCAAAAGTTAGTGATCGATTTGATTTGTTTTTCGCAGTAGGATGTGAGCGAGAGAATTAGTTTCAACAGTTTAAAGGGATGGTGCTTTCGGCCTTAGTAGCCGCGTGAACGTACATCGAAACGCCGGAGAAGTTTGGGAACGGTGATTTGCAAAGTTTGCTTGATGAAAATCTAACCCACATACAAAGGAAACGCAATTATATACAATCGGCCAAGTAATCTCGTTACGCGTGATGAATAAGTAGAATTGTGCGTTGGATAAAATTCATACTGTTTATGTGTGAAACGAAAAAATAATTGTGATTTTAAAATTGGCGTATACGTCAAAAAGTTTCTCAATGATGAATAGAGAGCTGATTTCGACATCGGAAAATTATTGCAAAAAAGAATTTATGCCATCAATCACTTATTAGCGTGAGTGTGAATTAAAGGACTCATAAGCTGATTCTACATTTTTCAACGGATTAATTATTTGAAAGGTGTAATGTTTCGAGAGTTATTGCAACCGTATTAACCAGCAGCTGCGGATCGTTATTGCAGACAGTTCTTTATTTAACTGAGATATCGCATAAAAATAACGTCCCGCAGAAGGATGTTTATGAGTGAAGTTTCTAATTGACACTTAACCTTATGCTGTTCGATGAATAACTAACGTGTTGTCTAAACTTGGATACATTTTTATACCTTTTTGTATTTGTTGAATGTTAATTCAACAAGACGTGGAAAAATGTTTCTGTTCGGAGCTTTAAAATATAAGACAAGATATAAAAACATTTATATTTAAACTAACTGAAGAATCTATGATATTCTTTTAAATATCAAAGTACTAAAGAATAACAAAATTAGCTGCAACAAACGTCAAATCATTTATAGAATATAAATCAATTGCAATTCGCTAAAGGAATTTTTTTTCTTTAATTTAGTACTTTAATAAAGCTAATGGAACAACGTTAAATAAAGAAAGCATATCCATAAATTATCCAAGTCTTTAAATAAGCTTGTTTCGTTCGAGTCTGTATATAACCCAGCAATAAAAGGCACTTGTTAACCTCATGAATTTTCAAATTTACAATTCTCACCCAGTCGCCTCCGTCGCCCCCCTCGAAAATTCCCAAAGTCCCCTCTTCATAAACTGCCCCCCTCGTCGATAAAGAATCTCGCTCGTTCACTCTTCAAATATTTTACCAATAGTGTGACTTTCTGTTTCGATAACAGCTCTTGCGAATTAGCATTTAATTCGGCTTGGCAATACGCGCGCAAAATTATGAAATCAACTTACTATCAAGGGGCTATTAGCTTCCGATAAAGCCGGTATACCGCGTTTCTTTATAACTGAAGCCGCCTACAGCCCCTCGGCTATATTCTCCGCGATGCTTTTTCCGTCGTGCTTCCATGGCTGTGTTATATATAGCTATGGAACTCGGTGTTTTTCTCTTTCGTTTGATCGCGATTCCGCGACTGCGCTTCGATTCCTATCTACGCTCTTTTCTTGGCCGTCGTCCTACTTGCGAGGGAGAAATGAATCGAGTTATTATGGAAGCGTCAAAGCGATGCAATCCGAGAGATATCAGAGATGATTCGCGTTTTAATGATTATTAAAACTTTATCTTCGGGCGAGCTGAATTTTTTAATAAGAATCGACGTCTCTCATTTATTATTTAAGCTTCTGATGATTGATTTTTTTTTCTCGTTGAATGGGCTGGTCTTGAAGTTACAATTTTTTTATTATTGGAAATTACGATTTCTTGGGGATTGCTTTTAAATTTGTTTGTTTGGTGTAAAATAGATGGTTTTACAAAGTACATTTTTATATATATACTTAATTTTGTCAACTTGCAAATTAAAACTATCCTTATTAGCGCTGTAGAAAAAACTGTGAATAACATACATTTCAGAAAGTACATTTAGTTTACTCGATATTTTTCAGAAGTATAAATATCTAATAACTATAATCGTTACTTTTGATACTTCATTTTATTTTCTTCTTTTCTAGAGGGAAGCAAGCATCTAATTTAAGTATCTTTGAATAATTGAGGTGAAATTTAGCATTTGTGACACAGTTTCGGAAAATTATTCACGTGTAAGAAATGTATTAACGTCAGACAATAAATTTTTAATAAATTTATAACCGTGCACAGATGGAAACCATAACATGATTTAATAAATGATGTTGACCTTTATTTCAATAATAAATAACATAGTATATGAAAGCCTGATAAAATTATAATTTAAATGCATGAACAATCCATTAAATTATTATAAGAAAAATAAATAAATTAGCATATTACCTAAACCGTTTGAAAATTGTAACAAAAAACAAATTTTTATAATCTTCAAAATTGAAACTTTATTTACTCTTTATTTACCAAATATCGGCAAATTTTAGATTTTAATATTGCTAGAATCTCATCGGCGAGAGAGAGAGAGAGAGAGAGAGAGAGAGAGAGAGAGAGAGAGAGAGAGAGAGAGAGCCAGAGAGGATATAGACAGAGACGTAGAGAGATACTAGGAACTCCCGGATAATTAAACGAAATTCATTTACATAGCTCGAGTAATACGGAGCCCAAGTCACGGCGACGACTACTGCTACTATTGCCGCGCGCGAAGAGGACGGCGGCAAAGGTCGTTATACACCGTGGAACATTCCACCTTCCCCGCTCCCTGTAGCAGTGCAGAGAGACCGAGCGAAAACTAAAGTCATGCCTGTTCTATCTGCTTTTGATTTTCGGCTGCACCGCGCGCCATATCCGAAGGTATTCCCGGAATGTCAAGTAGTAGTGCTCTTTTTTGGGAATACCGCTACTTCGCTGAGAAATTTGCCAATTCAAGGTAATGCATATTTTAGCTGCTAGCCCCCGCTCTATAGCGAGCTCGTCTGTCGCTTCGCTTTTTTATATTCCCAGGCACGGTGGTATAGGGATTGGGAGTGTTGTGTATTTTTACGAATCAATTGGCTATTTTAAATCGGGTGTGCTGAGTGTTTGAAACTTTTGATTAATCATTTTATTGATTTTCCTAAATGTGGTTCATTTATTTTGTTCTTTACATTTTCGTTAGCTTATTAAAATCTTAAGTTTAAATATACATTATCAATAAACACGACTTGATCTATATGATATTCTCTATATTTTCAAACGCCGAATAAAGTAGAAAATAATATATAAAAGTTATAAAATTCAAAAGTGTTTTAAGTTGGTCGAGGTCGCCTATAAAAAATCTATAACTTAATTAATAAAATATCACTACAATGGTAGTAAAAAAATCCTTTAATTAAAGCCTCAGCCAAACCAAGAAGAAGATAAAAGAGGAGCCGTCGATGCACCAATAAATACGAATGAAAAGTGAAAATTAAAATCGTCCCGTTCGCTGGCCCGCGCAGCGTCCCCCAATGCGCTATATAAATCAATGAAGTTCTCCACGCTGAATTAGCGCGATCCCGCTCCCACACACATAATAAGAGCAAAAAAGACAGGGAAAGTTGCGAAATCCCCGCTTTTGTCACAAAAATTAATTAAAAGACAAAAATTGCCCCGAATCCCCATGGCGCGGATCGATAGCATCAGAGCGCGTTGAAAGGAATTTCAAAATTGCGTTTACCGGCCGTATTTTTACCCCTCGCGCGGCCGGCGGCTCTTATTCTTTTCAGCCTATCCGCGGCTAAAGTAAATAAAGGCCAACGGCCGCTGCGGCTTTTTCGCTCGCGCCCCTGGACAAAAAAAGGCCGAGCGAAAACGATGCCTCTGGTTCTTTTGGGGCGGGAAAAACTACAGACTGCGCTTACAAAAGCTGCCCGCGCGCGCGCGCGCTGCCTGTCTGTGTATTTGCGTTGGGCCGCTCGAGCATGCCGGGCTAGATGGCAATTAATGTCGGCCTGAGAGCCGTGAAATTCGAGAGCGCGGCCGCTTCGCTTTCATTTGAGCGAGACCGCACGAGGATGTGTGCGCGAGCTGGTGTGTGTGCGCGATCGCTCCGAGTGGCCGGCCGAATGGAAGGAATTGCGATTTCGGTTTTTCAAGCGCGATGCTTAAATGAGGTATTGGCTGCGGCCTGCTTTTTACCGCTGTCGCTGGGATGGTGTAATAGTTACATGCTGCGCGATGAGATTTTATTGTTTTTTTTATTATTTTTTTTTTTTTTTTTTTTTTATGTTGGTGGAAATGATAATTACTAATGGTGGTAATTTTTATCGGTTTTATTTTTTAATTGAGGTCTTTGAGAGGTCTGTTAAAAAACATTTTTAAGCATTTTTTTTAGATATTTCAAATACATTTAATTTATAAATCTTGACAGTTGATTCTTTTTTAATTTAACTTATTCCAACAAAAGTTCGAGTTATTTTTCTTTTGGAAATTACTGCAACTCCGCAGTAAAGCACCAGAAACATCTTTAAAGAGCTTATTCGAGTCATGATTTATTCTTGAAATGAAGTACGGTATGCTACACTGAGCCAATTTTCTGCTTTCTTCCTGCTTATGCTAACTGAAAATTTGTGTACCGGTGTTAAGAGTAATATGAAACACAGAGCTATTTCGTAGAACCAGCTAAAATTATACTTGAATAACTTATTTTGCGATACTCTAATTTAACAACTGCGAGAAAGAAAAATTAGATCATAACTTATGTATTCTTAATTAAGGGTATTTTCAGTTACAGATAATACACAAGAGACTAAAAATTGTAATGAATTTTATAATATGTTTCTAACGAAGAGAAAAAGTTACTATTATATCTAGGTTACGATATTCTTGAGTCATTTACAGATCGGATAATACATAAGTATATTTGTGATTCTGTTCTTTCTTGCTTTATAAATACATTTCAATCTAATTAATAATCACAATAATTATATGAGCATTTATGTACTTCTAATTATATGATGTTAATCTAAGAATACCATTCAAATTAATCTCACTGTAATGTATTGCTCTAATTATTGTAAAATCAGTATAAAATAGGATTCCACATATGTCTTGTTCAAAGGTTAAGGGCTCAAGACTCAGTTTAAGCCTGAAAAAATAATTAAATTTAAATAAAGAAATACATTTTTTTTCTCCTCAA
>UELX01004642.1:0-16807 GCA_900480035.1 Eupelmus urozonus | reverse complement strand
ATATATATATATATATATATATATATATATACACACTGCTTATTTTTTTACATTCATATCAGATACTTTTCGAGTGCAGTTGATTGAAAGATTTTGAAATTTAAAGAACACTGAAAGTTATTTTTTATAATAATTATTTAACCATAAGTTAAATAATATTTTTCCAAGTGAGTACCTCAACTTTGTATATGTATTCGCAATCGTAAGGGATAAACGCCTTATCACACATCAGATTATTTTTTATGAAAAAAAATTATAGAAAATATAAATTATTAAAGGAATATTCTACCCTTAAAAAATCTTTCATATTGACATGTAAGGTATACACTCGGAAGAATATCAATTACCTTGGCTGAAGCGTTTTCCTTATAATATGATTTTTTTTAAATCTTTGTGTCTCATATTTATAATGAATGTGTTTCTAAATATTAAAATTATATTCAGAATACTTCACTATTTAAGTTATTTCATGATTTTTCTAAAAATAAAATATTTTTATATTCATCAATTCAACATATATCTAATGCTTGTAAATAACTATTTCGAGAATTAATTTTACATTTTTATGATAGGATGAAATCTAATTATTATCTGAATGTCTATGCAGTATTTATACACAAGGTGCATAGCACCGAAAAATTTCGCTTTCAAACATCTGCATTCGAAAAAGTTATTTAACAATCGCAACGCAATGACAGTCACATGGAACGTATAATTACTCCAAAGACTATAATTCACCGTTCGGTATACAAAACTTCATTTACAATATTACGTGATGTACTAATATCTTTTTATCAATGCGAAAAAGCAAAAATTAAATAATAAAACATTACAAAACTTAGACTCGTTTCCGGCGTATATATTCAGTACTTGACGTCACAGTTTCGGTAAAAAAGACAAATAAATTTTACCGAGTGAGCCAAAAATTTTTCAAAACTTTCGCAAATTAAGGTACTTCTTTTCTATAACTCTTAATTATTAAATATTAATTAGATGTTTAATATAGTTTAGATGGCAAAAGACATAAAACAACTGTATTAAAAATATTAACAATCTTTCAGGCTTTTAATTTCTGAGACTTAGTTTTGAAAAACAATTGAATAAACAATTTAAGTATTGTTGATATATGAGTATATCCAAAGTACTAATTATCATTTATATCTATTAAAAACGCAAGACAGTCTTTAAAAGTTTTATAACATGAAAAGATTAGTAATAAAATTAATTCCAGTATAAATCCAATACAATTTCACCTAAATGTTGGCTTATGGATATGTAAAAATCTTGCGCCGACTCAATTTACTAAGAGAACGGCAATAGAGCCAGGTAAAATAGGTAACCGATTCACTTGGAATCTGCAGCAAGCTCGATGCTCGATCACTTACCGACTGAAGGCAACTCGTGGCTTTTAAGATATAAAAAATTAAATTTAACATTCATTGTTACAAATATAATTTCTCACATAGATATGAATATCTAATTTCTAATATAAGTTGCAGGTAAAAATAATAACGAATTTAAAACAATTTAAAATTGCAGATTTAGTCTAAGTTACTTAAAAAAAAAAAAAAATTTCATCTGCATTAATCGGAAGTTTCATAAAGATGTTTTATATCTGTTACTATTTTTAAAAAGTAACTAATATTAGCTGTACGTATATACATCCAACCATTAGGAAAAATATAACATTCGCAAATTAAAAATACAAATATAAATTTGAATACGCATGAAACTCAGTCGATCTTGCTATCGACTTTCGTATGTCCATTTGTCACAACACCATTAGCATAACCATTTGTTTTAGCATGTCCGTTTCTCGAATGCAAGGACTCACCATTCTTCTGTGAATCTGTGACATTTTGTTCCTTTTTAACGTCAGATTTTTTCATATAGTTCTTTATATAGAATGCACCAAAGAGATAAATAAATAATCCTGCATTGATACATAGAAGAAATGCTAGGGGTTTCGGATAGTTACAGTCCGTAAAAAGAACCTGTAAAAAATTACATTTAATTATTGAAAAGATTCCAACTAATTATCTTTATATACCTGCATTTTCAAGATAAATATTAAAATTATGTAACTGTATACTAGTAGATTATTAAGATTTTAATCACAAATAAGAAATATTTTAATATTAATAATTGACTTTATTGTTTGATAAATAATATAAAAAACTAGACATATTAATTTATAATAAATAAGTCATTGTTACCTGGGCATTGTGTACCAAGATAATGCTGAACTGAATGAGCTGCATCGAGGTCAGATACCTCTTCCACCACAGGTACTTTTGCATCTCAGGTCCAAAAGCAGACAGCATATAGTACAAGTACATGAGAATGTGGATAAAAGAATTTATAAGTCCAAGAAGAGTGGCATGACCACCAGGTACGTAGCGCACTCCTATCCAGGCACAAATCGGCATCATCGCGTGATGATAAAGGTGTAGGAAGGATATCTGTCGCTGCTTTTTGCGCAGAACGAAGAAGACTGTATCGAGAAGCTCGATTAGCTTGCATGCGAAGTACATGTATACAGCTCTAGCCATCTGATAATTAATGAATGGTTTTAAATTTTAATTAGTATAGATACTAAATTTAATCAGTTTAAACGTTTTACAGTGATTTTTAAAAAAAATTTTAAATTCATCAGTAGTTTATCATTCCAAACAATTGGAAATGCTAGAAACTCTTTAAATAAAAGGCGACATGAAATAAATATTTAATTTGAAAATGATCATTTATATTCACGTGTATTACCATATTGACGAAAGTTGAGCTTATTTTTTTAAAACTTTATTTTTATTTTTTTTTAATTAATAAAAATAATTAATATGTATTGTTTCGAAATATAATACTTACCCTTAGAGCTTGGGGATTATTGGAGTAATCGACAGGTTGACATTTGTAGTTATAATCATACAGCCAACCAGCCATCAGTCCTTCATATACAAGGTATATACTGAGCACCACTTGTATAAAATTGTAAATAATAAGAGTATTTCTAAGAGTAAATGGTTTCCTATCTCGCATAATTCTTGGACCCAGGGTCGTGCTGAAGTACAAGTAAATCGCAACAATGCCTAAGACGGATCCTGGTCCTGAGGCCAAAAACCAGTTTGCTGTTCGTGGATCTATTAATTTCATAATAAAAATTTATTATTTTTTTTATATTTCATAGTGAAATTAATAATCTGAATTTGAATAGAATTGTAATTTTACCATGTCTGTTGTAAAGGAGATCCTTCCACCACTCCACAACTCCCGCCATTATGATTGCTGTATTTATTCTGTAACAAAAATAGTATAAATGCTATTGATTTATAAGTTTCTAAAATAAATTTATGTTCTCATTGCTCTGTCGTGTCGCAGTTGTTATATACGAAATTATGCTTCCATTTAAAATTGAAGTTGATTAAGTAAAGAATAATAAACTGATATAAATAATCAATAAATTCTTTGAATGGTTTTGAACGTAATGTGCTTTACATTCAGGTGACGCACAATATTATCAATGCAGTGAAAAAATCACTCGAAAGTCCTGAATAGGTTCAGAAAGTAACAAACAATGAAAGGTAAATTGTGACCTAATAAAATACTTTCCTAGTTAAATCTTTTAATTGCATCAAATATAGATTGTATCCTGCATAAGAATTCTTTTTAGTGTTTTCACGTAATTACTATAAACATGGTTGACTAGTCATTGCAGATAATTTTGCTAGACTTCAATTCCGTGTTTATCTGGAATAGCATTTTGTTTTCTGTCGAAAGATCTAGACGACGCGATAACTGTTTTGATCAAAACAAACAAGTTTTTTTATGATGAACGATATCCCTGTGAATTTAAGACTAGATATTTAAATTCGCCAAAAATTTACATAGATAAATTTACAATAGGAAAATTTTTTAAAGCTAAGAAACCATGTTTCTGTTAATTTGACAAATTAACTATAATTTAAATAATTACTAATTTGGTATTACTTAGATAAGTATTTAATTGGTAAGTTTGAAATATTACAATAAATTAAAAAATTTAATGAACTACCATTTACTGTATATTTTTCAGCTGTAAGGCAGTAATGCGTTTAACTAAATTGAGACAATTTTTTTTACGTCGATATGAACCCGGATTCGGTTTGGAAGACAAAGGAATAAATTTCCGAGAAAAAAATTCTGAATATTTAGAATGAATTTTTGTTAAATTTCTGTATAATATTTATTTGAGATTTTACAATTTGTTTTCTTTACTTTTTATATTTAAATATTGTTAGTAAATTAATACTTATCCATAATAAAAATTTATGAAAATTGTGATTTATTAATTAAACATTTATATCAAATTTTTATTAAAATAAAAAATTATTTAAAATGTGATAAAAATGAATCTTTAGTAGAAGTTTGTTATTGAAGAAATAAAAAATTCATCAAAGATTGAGTTAGGTTAAACTGAGTTCTCCTAGAACATGAAAGAATAAATGTTAATGACTGCTGCCTTAAAACTTTTATTTATATTTTTCTTGTAAAACCGTAAGATAGGTCATTACTCCTTAAATATCAGAACAATAAAGTTTTAATTCGATAATAGATCTCTATGATCACAAACTTCAGAACTCAATAATGACAGCAATGTTCAATTTTTTTTTCCATGATTAGTACTCAGATTTTTCTGACCGATCTATGCACTTGCAACATTGCACTCAGGTAAGAGGAGACCTGCGTCTCGCTGCTTCCAGGGTATACACATCGCGGTACGTTCATTATATGAGCGCGCGTAGCGGTTCAAGTTCGCATCAAGGTGAGCGAGTTTATAATGCGCGAATACTGCTAGCCGCGTGTGATAGCCACGAGGCGCTACTCTTACTTTCGCGTACTATGCTGCTGTTCATGCTTTTCCTTTTTCTTTTTTTATTTTCTTATTATATAGTTCCCCGCTATAGCGCGCCGCTTTTGTTTTTGTTGCTCCTTTTTCTTTTTACTCGGGCAGGATTTTGTTCTCAGTCCGACCGTTTGTCTTTTGGAACAGTAAGTCTTTGTTGTTCTAGTAAGTTAAGAAAAAGATTGTTACAAATAATTTCAATAAAGTTTTTAAAAAATAAATTTTCTTTTATTCTGTTATTGAAGTAATAAAAAAAAATTATAATACATTTTTAACAGCAGCACAAATTTTTCATTTAATAAAATTTTTTTGTAAAAATCTGAATTCCTTTTCATGCATTAGCGTTTTTAGTTCTCTATGGGTCATTACACTGATAGAATACATTTGCGTGCAAGACGTTAACCACATGTAAATATAAAAAAGTATTCATTTTATATTATACGATAAAAAAATTGTATACGACTAGATAGTCCTAATAAAAGTAAGTTTTTCTCAGACATCAGTACAATATACGTGTAATTTTAAAAATAATTTATGCATTATGTAACATTTGCATATAGGTCTATTCACGTGGCCTTATAATATTTAATACTATATACTGAATTTGATTTTCATGCTTTATAATCAATGAATTTATTGTCTCTTCTGGCAATCTATTCGTAAACATAATTCTTAATAACAGATGTTATAAAAGTTTATTGCAGTTTTTTTCATAAAGTCCTTTTATAATTCTCAGAATAAATCTATTAATTCAATTTTCCATACATTTACCTTATATTCTCTTTAAATCGACGTTTGCTATATAAGTATATTTTTTATATTTTATTAAATAAATTATTTTTATATCTACACAGTTAAAAATTTTTCGTTATTTTGAACATGAAATTGTTCTTTAAATGCTTTCATATACGCTTATATTACAAAACTTTTACGTCAATTTTAACGAATTACGAAACTGTATACTAATTTTTTTATATTATAATTCTTTTGTTTTTTATATATATCTATATATAACAGATTCAAATTTTCATTTTGATTAAGCATAAAATGCCAATAGCTATTTTGTGAATATATTTGGAAATAAATTTTTAGAACTTGAATTTCAAAAAATTAAATATATCTATCCATAAAGTGACCTATTAATTAATACTGTCGATCAGTTGTTAATTTAGATGATAAATAAAAACCTTAAGTTGAACTTTTTGATTGATTTATCATATTATGTATGTTATATCATAACAATATGTTACATTGTGATATTTTTTAGTACCTATTTAATTAGTTTGAAAATTTTTTTAGGATATTTTTTATGAAATTTAAATATATGTTAATACAAATTAATCATTTTTTTTATAATTTTATCAAATAATAATTTTTTTTAGTTTTTGTTAAAAATTACTTCGATTAGTTATAAAATTGTACATTATCTAAGTTTGTAGTTTAATTAATTGTAATTCCATTTGAACATATCATAAAAAAGACAATATTTGATGCATACAATGTCTGTAGGAAGGATGTAGAAAATGTACTAAATAACAAAGACAGGCAAAGTGTGCACGACTAAATTCATCAATAACAATAATTGTTCCTGCAAAAGTAACATCGAAATAAATGAAATAGTTTTGTAATAAAATAAAGTGTAATGATTAAATAATTTCATAATATACTAGTAATACTCTAATATATTCGAAATCAGGAAATTCTTTAAATTGTGAATAAATTTCATAATTGCAATTTAAAAAACAGTCTACGAACTCATAATGTGCAATTTTAAGTTAGATCAAAGAAGATTAATGGAAGTCACAGGCCTAAGGTATATTTATATGTGTCTTCAATTGATTAATGACTGCACTACTTAATTTAAGTAGCACTGTTGGTTTTGATCGTGCAAATCACGCAGTAATGCAAATCGATAATTTTCAAAAAAAAAGAAATTAGAAAAATAATTATCATTTAGAAGCATGTCATTATTACAAAACGATGATTTCACATTTTCCACTCAATTGCCGTAAATTTTCTTCACTCAGCTAATAATTGTGTCTTAAAATCTAGCTAGCAGTGGCATCGCCGAAGCGTTGTAATCAGGAGATTGAGCGAGAAACGGACTAAGTATAGTAATTTTGTACGTAAAACCGATTAATTAGCCGCAGCTTATTACAACAGTACGTTTGTCGGTACTACTGCAATAAGCATGCGTATTTAGTATCGCGATTTGAAGAATTGACTAATACTGAAAAGTTTGTTAAATTAAGCATCTTAAAAACAGTCACCTGTAATATAGATCATTTGCATCGAATTCGTGAGTGCGATGCATATACTGAGAGAAAAATTTAATTGTCTTAATAAAATATTTAATCACTTAAATTTTTCTCTCAGTGTATGTTGTGCTAGGAGTTGTGAGGAAAAATCTCGGATGGCTCAGAATGAATATAGCAGTCGCGGCTATTTCTTACTATAGTACTTATTTACAAAAAATTACGAATAAGCAAATCGTCTGGGCTTACTTTTAAAAGAGGGATATACTAACTTAGATATATATCTTTTCTAATTAATTTTAAGATCAAAAATTGATAAACCTGCCTTTTACGGTATTTATTTTACGTTTTATTATGTAGTTTTTCAGATTTTACGTAAGTTTAAAAATTGTTTCTTTAATATCAGTTATCATAGAAAGAATTAATGTTTAGTAAATCGAGATCAAATATTCAAATTAATTGAAAAGATTTTCAAACTATGATAAAAAAGTGAACACTTTATTGAATTGCAAAAGGTATGAATAACGAATACAGGGAATTCAGAAAGTAGTAACACTTCAGTTACTGAAAAAAATACTAAACTCAATGTGTTCAATATATATTTCCATATATGGTATGATAATTAAATAACAATAAAGCCATGAAATTCTTTCATAAATAGTATTCTTAAACAATGAACGTAAAACCACATTTTAAATGTATAAAGATTAGAAATTTTAACAGTTATTAAAAATTTTTTAAACAAAACTTTAAATGTAATAAAGAACGAAAATACGAAAGTTATTCATAAAATCCGGACTAATTATTACTTTATTTTCTTATTAGTAATTTTGGTTTTTCAATTAATAATAGAAAATAAAAAATTCAAGCTGTCATTTATGTCTCTCTTCTTTTTTTTTTCTGTTTTTGCTTTGATTATAATTGTCTATAATAAAATATCTTCTTAGAATTATTTCAAATTTATTATCATCCAAAACATTTTAAGATTCGAAAACTTTATTATATTTGTTATAATTAATTAATTTTTGTAGTTGTTATAATAATGTATTTTTTAGTTACGTAGATTAGATATTTATAATTTATTTAATATTTTTTTAATGATGATTTAACATTTGTTGATCTAAGTTGACCTAATTCCAAAATCCTGAACAAACGTTTGTTCACTTTGTGATTAATACAAGAAACTTTTCTATTAAAAATAGTGATTTCTTAAAGTTGTCAGAATAAAGATTCTGAAATATTGATTGTTTCTAAGATACCATAGCAAAATATTTAAAGAGATTTACTTTATGTTTTTGAGAAAAATTTTGCAGCTTCTCTCCGATTCACTATGTACTTATTGAACTATATTATAAATTTATAGTTTTGTTAATAGAATACAATAAGATCCCGATGCAGAAGAAAATGAATTTCAATTGCAATCGATATTAAATTCGATGATCGAAAGATTAGGATAATTATCAACTGACTAATAAAAAACATTTAAAAATAAACTTTTTGATCTAGAAAAAAAATAACATTGGACCATTCTTCTACGATGCAAGTGATCGATCGACCGGAACAATCAGACATTGCGTCGCCGTGTTATTTGAGAAGCATCGAGCAAGAGGATTTCGACACCTCTATGCAATTACTTGAGGGATGGTGAATGGAAACTTATTTTGATATTATTTTAAGTTTTTCTTTAAAGAAAAATGGAAATAAACAAAAGTTTGAAAAATTGTAGAGACCCGTGTAGTTTAATAATTTTTTAACTTATAAGTATATTATTTATTTTTTTTTTTTAATAAAAATTTATAAAATTATCAGTAGAAAAGTGTCTTTATTTACCTTTTGGGTTACTTTAAGTGAAAAATTGTTTTGAAAAGTATATGGGACTCTGCGAGGCACTTATAATATTCACCCCTTAGTAAAAGAATATTCTTAATGCAATACCAAGAAAAATAAACAATAAAAACAATTATTATTCATAAGTATTTTAAATACGAGAAAAAGTATGAATGAAATCAAATCGTGTTCATCGGTTAATTAGCAATGATTGCACCTTAAGTAGTCGATCGACATTGCCATGTACATACTTTTATTCTGTATATAGCACCGTATTGTCGATTTACGCGAAAAGACAATGGCCTACCGAATTACGAAAAATTTCCACCAATTTCTCGTAACGTAATTGGACTTCTCTGTGCGCTAGTGTGGCCATTTTTTCTTGAATTTCCCGCGGTAGGCTCTTTACGAGAATAATTGTACATTCGCTCGAGGATGCATACATTGACGCATCGTTGGATTTCTCGGACGTCCGTGAATGGAAAAATGGCGCCGCGGAGATGTCGTTGTCGTTTCCGCCACCGTAATTAGAATTGTTTAGGAATCTTCCTTAGATTGCAATACTTGGTAATTTGCACTATTTTCCAATTTCAGAAAACTAAGACTAAATAAAAACTAAATAAAAGTCTAAATTAACATCATTAGGGTTTTTCAAGTCTGCTTTATTTACGCACAAAGAAAACACATAATGATTTTTGATCGTCGGCAGTGATAATGACGAAGTTTTTTCTCACGTCCATAATACTTTGTTTCATATGACATTATTCAATGGAATATCATATGCATTTTTATTTCTGTAAATAATGTATAAGACATGCTCAAATCTATTTATACCTTTATTAATTGTTTTATTCATTTTTCTAATTATAAAAAAACTTCTGCTGGATGTGTTATTTTCATTTGTAAGTGATTAATTTTATTCATTAAATTTCTTTTGTAATAACATCAGTTTAAACTAATAAACCAATAAATTACAAGTTTTGCAAAATCTTAAAAAATTTTATTTACTATTAAAATAAAAAATCATTAACCTTTTCAATTAGTTCTCACTAAAGGATTGATTAAAGGTATAGAAGCATAGAAAAATTAATAACAAGGCAAGTGTCTCACGCAAAGGAATGAGGTTCACCTTAAGCGTCTATCTCGAGATACATTTCCGCAATTACCGACAACGGTTCGCAGCAGGTTTAAGTGCGTAGGTGTCACCGATCGCCACCGCTTAATTAAAAATGCATGTTTAAAACTGGTGCAGATCATTAGGATAATCCTTGAAAAGTAGAAAGAACGTAGGTTGAATTGGCAAAGTTTTATCATTTTTATTCATTTAATATAGAGCAAATTATAGTTTTATTTGCTATTTATTTCTATGTTAAAAAAATTTAATAGCAGAATTAATAGTTGTTACATGCATTACTCTAATCTTCAACTGAAACTGGTTTCTTAAATATTTAAGTTTAAAGAGGAATGCAGATTAATACAAATAAGATTATACAACTGCTTAATTAAAGTATTGAGCAAATTAAGATGATAAACCAGTTATAAATTTAAATAATTTAAAATTTTGTATAGTTTGGTTAAGTCATGAAATGATTTCTTTCTTTTAGAGAAAGAATTTTTGCTAATTCCTGATTTTTCAATCAGCGAGTTCAATTGATTAAATCACTTCATTTTCAGCTTAATTGTTTTTGCAAAGAAAGTAAATGGGGTGTAGTTAAAAAATCTGAAATTAATTTTTCAAAATGTAAATTAACAGAAAGTAAATATGCCGAAAATCAGAAAATTCAAATAAAATTATTGCAAAGTTAAAAAATCAGAAATTAAAAGTTTCTAAAATCAAGATACATAGGGTTAGAAATCCCGAAAATCAACACTTGTACGGATAAAAATTCCGAAAATCGATATTTTTAAAAATACAAATTCTGAAAATCGAAAAAATTTAACATTTGTTTATTTGTATAAAAAACATACGTCAAATACGTTTGAATTTTCTGATTTTCGGCATATTTACTTTCTTTTAATGTACATTTTGAAAAATTAATTTCGGATTTTTTAACTACACCATACAAAAAAAAATGGAGCATCTTTTAAAACTGTTAAAAAATTTGATTTCATACATTATTTAATTTACCTTATTATTACTGTACTAATACGATCGATCTTTGAGTGTATTTCAAAGGGGTAGTCCGCAAGGTTACTTAAAATCTTATAGGCATAATATCTAAAACAGAATATTTTTGAACTTACGTTTTATTGAATTTAATCTAAATCTTTATTAGTATCTAGATATTTTGATTTATGAGTAAATACATTATTCATTATCCATTATCCTTAAAAAAGGAAAATTTCGTAATTTTCATTTGTTACTGCACAAAATTATTAAAAATGCTTATATAGTTTAGCTGTCAACATACTTATTTTAAGTAACAATATTACTATTAAATTAATTGCCAGCCTTCAAAATTCAAACGAAATAACGAAAACAATAACACGGCTTAAGGCGACTTCGGAGGTTAGGTTAGGTTTTATTTCGTAGTTTACAAACGCTTTTAATTTACAAAACTCTTTGGATATTTAAGTTTTCCACCATTCTGCTGGCCTCAAAGAATGACCTTAAGTAATTAAAAAGATGCCACAAAAGTAGCGTTTTATCGCGCATGGTCGCACAACATATCTCTTGCAATTATTTTACGTATCTCTGGCAATTTTCCTCGTGCCGTTTCTGATGGATTTTACAAATGCAAGTGCACAAATGATTATGATGTCACCATCAGAATGGACAGCTGATTTTATGGTAGCAAGCAAGTTCACTAAGGTAGTCAAAAAGATAAGAATTGCCATCATATTTTGCGAATGTCCAGTTATCTTCAAAATACACGTTTATTTAACTTTAATCCTTCAATACATTGAATTATTGTATGAACTGGTAACTTTATGTATAATGATAATAAATATCAGCTTACTAGATAATGTAATTCATTGCCAATAAGTAATTGGGCAATTTAATAAAATTTGAGTAGGTGTCTTATTCGTATGCCAAAGTGTACTGTGGTCACATTACGTTTTAAACATTTTCTAATCGAATAATTTTAATTGTAGCACTGCTAAGAACTTTTTTAAGAATTTCTCTTAAATTTTATTCACGTGTTTATTTGCCATATCATTTTTGATATTGAAATTACTTATTGAATAAGAAAGATTGATTTGCAATTTCGAGACTGATATAAAGTTATAATTAATTTTTTAGACTTGTAATTAGCACCGACTTAATTCACTTTAAAAAAGAAACTGATTTAAACTAAATGTTATGTTTATAAATCATTTGAGAAGAAGTTATTTATACGATAAGTGAATTTTTGCAAAGTTTTATATAATATACTTTACAGTCATGTCATTTAATTCAAAATCAATCAGTTTCTAATTAATGAAAATTTAAAATTCTAATGAATTAAAACTTTATTTAGAGTTGAATTTAGAAGTATAAAAGATTTTAAAATGCAATCATCTAAACTTTTGAATTTTTTAAAAAAGTTTAAATAATTTTGGTAAAAATTTAAAAGAATATCGCAAAAAATCAACAAACGAAATTATATGAAAATCAAATACGTTATAGTTCGTAAAATCTAGAACTAAAGTTTTCCCAAGTCCTAACTCCAAAAATGGTAAATTCCCAGGATAGTCACATTTCACCGATCGTCAATTTGCATTCAACGTTTCGAAACTTCGTCCCAGAACAAAGCACAAATTTTCAACTTCTCGAAACAACGATACGCAGAGCAACGAAACAATCGCAACAAAGATACTAGAAAGACACCAACACAACAAAGACTTACCTGCAAGTTTAAACTGCCGATCTTCCGCCCTCCCGCCCTCAAATTTTCAAAAGCTCTCCTCGGAAAGCAAAAACCTCAACCTGCCTTAAAAAAAAAAACAGCCCCACGCGCGGAAGGGTAGTCGAGCTCTTTTTTCTCTCAAAACAGACTCTGCAACGATCTCGCGATCGCGATCGTGCGTGGAGGCCTCCGAGCGCTCGGACGCTGGACCGCCGACTGATATCGCGCGCTCGGCACACGCGATCGCCGCAAACACTGACTGACTGACCAGTCGTTTCCGACTCGAGAAAAAGAAAACCTTGTCGCGCTCCCCGCGCACCGGCGCACATACACAGGTACACGGCCACTCATATACACTTGTTCAGGCAGGTGGCCACAGACACAAGTGCGCGAATGCACTGCCTATACGTTCGCCAGTGCGGAATTTTTTTGAACTTTGGTGTAGTTTTTCTGGCAAATAGTGTTGATGTGGGTTCAGCGCTTTTTTTTTCTAGTATGCGACAGACAACTGCGCGAGCGATTTTGACGCTACTGATCCCCTGTGCGCGCTCTGGCGCGAATTTAACGATTCTTGGGACAATTGGGGTAGGGGTTTGGAGTTCGAGAGACTTACCGCTTGATCTAGATCATAAGTGATTATGCACATAATTTATAGGGGGTTTCTGTTAACTTTGCAAGAAAATTTAATTGAGCTGGATTTAATGAAGTTGAATGAATGTATACTTTGTGAATTTGTTGAATCTTATTGGAAGGTTTCACAGCAGGTTTTTTTTTGTATATTTTCATTTATGTGGAGGGAGTAGTTTAAGGTTCCGGTTAAGATTCGCAATAATATGTATGTACATAATATTATGTATATAATATCGGTGCATACTATACGAGGCTAGCTTTATTGCCAAGATATTAATTGAATTTTTTAGTACGAGATTTATGAAATTTACATCTATTGTTCATGAGTTTTAAGGGATAAATTTAGCATGCTTTAATGATGCTTATGATAACTGATTTACTTGACACTTAACTGATTTTGAAAAGCTTTAAGATATTTCCAGTAAGAATGCGATAATCGTCAATAATTAGGTTGATTCTTTTTATAAGATATCCCTAACTTCTACTGCTATAATTCGACTTCTACGGTTAAAACTCATTCAAAAATGTTATAAAATATTTTCTAAGATAAAAATTCCAAAAATTGTCAAATTTATAAAAAAAAAGTTTTCATTTTCCAAGACTTTAAACTTTTTATCTTACGTTTGTATACGTTTTTCACATGTGAGTGTGTGTGCGTAAGCGTAAGCTTTTAGAGTGACATTAATATCAATAGCACATGTGTGTGTGTGTGTGTGTGTGTGTGTGTGTGTGTGTGTGTTATTTTGAAAGAAAACATATATATTTTTTAGCGGTTGTATATATTCAATTTATATCTTTAATTTAACAATCGAATGAATAATAGACAGAAAAATGTAGTTTTTAGAGACGAATTCTTTACACTGCGTATAAGGCTAGCATACTTAAAAAATATATCATTTTTTTTATATTATTTGAGACCGTTCAACTCTTTAATTCATAGATCAATCGAATACATGCTTTAAAAAAGTGATAAAGTTCGTCGATGTCAAAAGTTTTTACATACAATACTTGAGAATGGTGGTAGAAATATGTGTTTGAAAAAATTATGCAAATAAATATAATTTTTTAATCTTATCACCATGACAATTGCAAAGTTTCAAATTGGTAACTAGAAATTTCGAGCAGTTTTCCGTAAACGATAGAAACATAACTTTGACATTACACAATTTTTTCTTTCGACAATAATTACAGTTTAAAGACTAAAAAATTTAACTGACAATATTATAGTACCTGGTATAATTAATTGATATGACTTTTCCGAGATGTTTATAATTAATTTCTAAGATAAAAACATTATATAAATATGACTCTTTTAAGTTTAACAAAAAATAAATATAGCCTTTATATATATATATGGACATACAAACTTGATAAAAAGGCGTACATTTTGAAAATTTAAGACAATTATATTTGAACAAAGACAAATGTTTAAAAATTTTACGTCGATTGCAACTCTTTGAATAAAAAAAATATGAATACGTAGAATAATATTTATTTATATTAGAAATCTAGAATTCACGTACATTCTCAAAGTACGAATGTTAACTAGTTTTCCAAAACTAAACAACACCATACCTATTAGAATTGTCTAAATTAACAATTTTTCGGAATTACCCATACGTATTCTCTGAAACATCTCTATCTCTCGCTCTTTCTCTTATGCTTATGATAGAAGTGAAATTATAAAACGACCTTGCACTCGCGCATACTCCATTTGACTTCTGAATATTCAGTTTTTTCTGCTGTCAACTTTTTGTCATCTAAGTTCATATTTCTGTCTCTTATTTCCATTTAGAAATGGTATTACGTGGAAATTCGACCACTTAAGAAATAATTACCTTTATTATTTTGCAGTTTTTTTATGTGAACCTGATGGAATAATCAATGTTATTATGTTCACAATTACAACGCAGCAAATGTTTACTTTTTCTCGCGTTACCTTTGACTTTTCATGTTGACATTAACCAAAACGGCTATTATAAACTTAATTTTATAACACCAGAAACCCTTTATTTTGTCACTTCTAAAAAATATCAAATAAAAAATTTATATAAATAATCATTACCATTACTATCACCCTATCTTGCTATAGTATGATAATTTCAGCCTTAAAATTTTATATTAGAACTTTGTGCGCGTTAATAGGCGGGCTAGTAACTTGAATCAGTATTAATGAGTGAACGACGAAGGAAATAGAGTTCAAAACCGCGTTTTCAAAAGCCTCGTGGCTTTTATAACGTGGCTTCGTCGGGCGGGTAATTATAGCGCGGCGCAACAATGCGCGCGTGGCGAATCGTGTGATATTCGTCTGAGAACACAATCGAACTCTCTCGGAATTTACTTGGCACCCCAAAAATTTTTCCACGTTCAATGTCCTTGTTCTTCCTAAAATTGCGTCGATCGGCAAACTCGTTTGACATGCGACTTATTATTTATGATTGTAGCTCGTTCGGTAGCTTCACTTTTGCGTCGATTGATCGTTTGAGCCTGCATAAGAGTGTATTGTGCAACTCTCGCTCTACTCTGTCTGCGCAATTGGGTCACGCAAGGGCCGTCCGCGCCATGCGCGCACCGAGCTTTCATCCCTGCTCCACGTTTCATTACAGGATAAAGTGACCTTGTCCTGGAGAAAATGAAGGACTCGGCTTTTTGCGCTTACATGCACGTGGGTTATTGGGGACGGGGTTGAGTATTTGTATTGCAAGTATTGTTAGGGGTGAATGAGAATGAAAATTATTTGAAATTTAAATTTAAGCAAATGATGTTAATGTTGGAATAATTATTAAATTATTTAATGCATTTTCAATGAATGCTATTTAAATTTACAAGAAGAATAATATATTTGAAAAGAATTGAATTATTAAGTAAGAATAAGTATCTATGAGCATTTTCTACTTGTTTACTAATAACGTCGCATTTTGTTACGATGCTGTCAAATTATTTCACTTACTTAATAATGAACGTCTAAATACGTTTATGTTTCACTAAAAGATGTTTACTGTAAAAAATTTTAAATTTCTAAACTTAGAATCTTTTCTAAGCAATTTCATTAAATATAAAATTTTTTATAATATTCTTGATGATATGATTTTCTCTGTTAAAATTTTTTTAAAACGATTTATTTTTGCAATAGTAACTAGTAAATTTAGTTATAAAATTCTTAACTATAAAGTAAAAATAAAAATTCATTTAAAAAAGATCAAAGGTTTTTCAATTATGATTGAAAGACTTAATTAATTTTTCAAATCGATCCTTTATTATAATAATAATAATATTCATTTTATTGCACACGTCAGTACAAACTTATATACATTGAAATACATTTCTTCTGACAGAGTTGATTGTAAAAAATCTCATCTTTATCTAATGGTCAAACCATCGGTCAT
>UELX01004641.1:0-16807 GCA_900480035.1 Eupelmus urozonus | reverse complement strand
ATATTAAATATCAAATTACAATTAACTATGAATTTTAAATTAAATAGGAATCCTCAAGTTCCCCAGAAATGGTGTAAATATGAATTTGAAGAAAAAAATCAACAGTTATTTTGGGAAGTCACAGATATATATAAAAGAGATCTGGTATAATCGGACACTTTGAAATGCAGCTGATGCGCGATTTTGCGATAAATGTAATTAATGATTTTTGCAAAAGCATAAATAATCTTCAGTAAAGATGTGGTTTGTGAAACATCAAACATTTTATAAATGTGCTTTGAAAACCATCAGAAGTTAAAAAAAGTAATTTTATATTTTTTTAAATATTTTTCCAGATTCATTACGGTGTTACATATTATTTATTTTTATTTTAAATATACATTTTCAATTTATATTTTAATTTTAGTTTTTCTTTTTATTTATAGTCAAATTCTCAATTTTTTAAAACAGAAAAATGAACGAATAAAGAAGAACAAATCTAAAATTCAAAGAGTTACATATTTAATCAACGCGAATTGAAATGTATCGATAGCCTTGTTTTTTTTCTCACAGTTGCCATTAAAAGCAGTTTACGTAACTTACAGATTATGAATCAGCAGCTTTGTTCCTAATTATCAAACCATCAGTTTACAATCGGTAAACATTACAAGGGAGATTGGGGCAATATTGAATCGGGGCAAATTTGTATAAAGCAAATAACTTAAAATTTAAAGAGTTTTCCCAAGTTGTCGAAAAGGTAAATGTTATTTTTGTAGTTGAATTATCCTTGCTTATATGCAAATTCTTATGTTATGTGTTTTATAGCCGGACACCGTTTATTGAGCCTATTTTCTAACTTTTAAACTAGTCAACAACATTTGTAAACTCACAATTTATTTGTAGAACGGTTGTAGTAACGAACATTTTTCTTTGTTTCACGCTTCTGGACACTTCCAGAAGTAAATTTTTAGTGTAGCGCAGAATTTTTAGTAATTATCAGTTAAATTCTTATATATCCTCAGACTTATCTGACATTTTCTCGATTAATTCGTACAATATAAAAATTGTAATTTCAGTTAGTTAAAGATAGTTCAGACGCAAAAAAAATCAGGCTAAATTGTCTAGAAATGATATGCAAAACCTTGCAAGAACACAGAATCTCAAAAAATTCAAGAAGAAATGTAACCTTTTAGTATAACATGAAACCATCGTCACATTTTATATGAAAAAATGTAAGATGAATGAAAATATAAATAAAAATCTTTAAAGTAGAAAAATATAAGGCTGAATACAAGGACTTCAAGAAATAAAAAAAAAAAGTAAAACAAAATATTCAAGAAGAGTCATTTCATCTTAGAATAGTAATGGAATGGAATACCATATAAAATAGTAATTTTATATAGATATTAAAAGACGAATTAATCCAAAAGTTAAATTGTATTTATGATTAATTAATTATAAATAATAATTGTTACTTCTACGCAAGTACATATATACACTTTTGTTTTAAATAAAAAGATAATTATAAAATAATTATTTAAAATGAATAATTTATTTTGGTAAATAATAAATGTTTATGAATCTTGCGAAATTTGAAAATTGTGTATTTATTTAATTATTTAACAATAGAATAAATTTAATATTATTATAACTAACAAATTTGCTATTTATCTCTTTGAAATTGTATGCATGCAGTCAGAGGCCAATTCAAACAGATTCTGGTAAATACAAAAATAATAAGTTAAGTAAAAAATAAATAAAAAAAGGTTTACACAGTCATTCATAAAATTAATCACGATCATAAATTTTACAATTAAGCAATAGCACCATTAGTTTATTTAATTTTTTTCAAGATTCACACTAAACAAAACAAAACCGTACACTCTAATCCCAGCCACGCATAAACAACCTATCTCCAGCCTCCGCATCCTCAGCCCTCCACTCCCAAAAAAAATCCACCAGCAAAACCAAAACCATAAAAAAAAAAACCATCCACCACCCCCGTCCCAACCCACTCAAACCCCACCTCTCAACCACGTTTCAATTTTCACGGCGCGGCGAGCCGCGCGCGCGCACGTAAAAAGCCCGCTCTCTCCCAGGGGACGAGATGTCGAGCGATAAGATCGCGTAATTGCGCGGTGTGTACGTGCGGGCAGGGAGCTGCGTACGCGTCCGACGTGAAATTCGTATTATCGAGCAGCCACATCAAAGCAGGGCCACTCCGCCCACGCCTGCATGCGCCTGTGTATATAGCCGCCGCATGGGGCTTGCTGCTTTACACGGACAATCAGGCAGCCTTCCAAGCGCTATGGTGTGCCTGTGTATGTGTATGTGTATGCATGTGTGCGTATAAGCCGCGAGGGGCTGAGAGATAATAGGCGAAGTCAACAAATATCGAGATGTCCGCCTAATTAGAGGGAGAGGGGCGGGTTACGGCCCCGCTGCCTGAGATACAAATGAGGGCCGTTTTCCCGATAATAGCCGAAACTTATTCCTTGTCATCGCGCCCATCGATTTAGCCGGCCGAGCTTGCGCCGGGCGTGCGGCGGGGAATTTTCGTGAGGCTTCGTTTTGGATTACTGAGATCTTTATTTTGAGCGCGTGGTTATAGCGCGGTGAGATTGTTCGCTAAAATTTTCGTTAATTTTATAACAATTAATTGTTTGTTGAAAAAAAGCTTGCAAACGAGCTTTTATTCAGGAGAATTTTCAGAGCACATGGCGAACTGTATAGACCTGTTGGCGCATGCTGGGTGTTCATGCGCGCGTATTTGCAAACGCGAGCGCTCAGTGCAAACTCGTGTATATACATGCAGTATGTACACAAGGGAACGTTCACGTGCATGCATATGTGCAGCTATATCTAGTCATCTTGAAAGCTCGAGCCGGATACAGCGACGGCCCGGGCAAAAGCTTAATAAGCAATTATCATCGAGTGATTCGCATTGTTATCGGGGAATAATTGGGAAATTAGGTACTGAAGGAAGTGAGTTTATGTGCAAGTGTGAGAAAAAAGAAACGTTTTTTGTACTTGTTATTTTTTTGTCACTTAGTTTTCTTGGAAGATTTATAGTCATTGATATTTTTTCCTTTTTTTTATGAGAAATTCGTATCATTTATAAAACTGTTATTTGCGGTCTTCTTTCAGCCAAATTGTTATCTTTATTAAGATCCCTTCCTGTGAGTTGTAGCATGCACGTTTGCGCCTTTATCGAGGTGTGTGATCCTCATTATCGAAAAATATCAGGTTTACCCAACGGGATAGCGGGAGGCTGGGTTGTAATAATTTATTTTTGACGCTTGATGTGCCTAATATAGTTGCGAGCGTAACCGATTTAATAAAATTTCATTTGGGAGAAAAATAATGGGATACTGTAAAATAAACAGTAATTTTGGCAAAATATTTTTATAAACTCTATTTTTATCTACATTTTGTTATCGTATTAAAAAAATTATGCATATTTAAAGCCTACGCGTGTTGGTTAAAGTGTTAATTAATATCTGGTTTAAATAATACGGTATAAGAGAACTCTATTAAAAATATGAACAAAATAGGAGACTTAATTCTTGTTAAATTTCATCCTACTACAAATTTTAGTGCAATTATTTAAATAGTTCATTTTGTGTAATTTTCCTTAATTATATATTCAAAACAATAAATAAAAATTCTGTACTTTTAAGACTACACGGGTATGTATTTGTGAACAAATTTGTTCTTGTGAGTGTTTTACTTTTTTACTTTTTAGGAATCGCAAAAATTTTAACCGAAAATACATAAATTAACATTAATATTATGAAAATTTTTAATATCCAAAAATTAAAAAAGATACTTTTATTTCCTGTTTACGTCCAGTTCATCGTTAAAATAAAAATTATAAATTACACATTACGGGGAAGCAGAGAAAAGCAGCAAACGATATTCCCGCCCGATAAGATAAATATCATGATAAATTATTTCATACTTATCAGATAGTTGGCGGAGATAAAAGTGGAAAACCGGAAATTTTCCGTTTTTGTTAACGATCAGGTTTATGCAGCATGCAAATTGGCCATGAAAGATTCAGCGAAAAAGCTCGAAAAAAATCAGGGACTTCTGGATTTAAATATGGAAATTCCTGCTTATTTATAGACGTAGCGTAAAGCCGTGTGTTAAGTTCATTAGGTAATTTCAAAGGTAGCTCCGAAGGCTGGATAATTTTAGCAAAGCGTCGTGGGCACCGTGAAATTCGATGACTTCCGTTAATCGCCGATCCTTTATAGCCGCCTCGTTCTATTCTAATTTGCATGAAATTAAAATATGAATGCACTTACAAAGTTTCATAATTAATGCCTGAATTATCTCCGCGCTTATTCGTGGACCGTTTGAAAGATTAAATATATATATATATACTTGCGAAATTTGTTCGAGCTTGTTCTTTAGCGATGAATAGCTCATATTCTTTTATGAAATCTAAAAGATAATATAACGGATATTAAAAGACAAAAGCAAATTATTCTTTGCAAGTCGAGAGCTTTTTAAAGTGAAATTAAGAATATACTTTGATGAGAGGATGAAAGCGCGTATATTAGTTTTCGTAATTTTGTTAGATATAGGTACCATAAATATTACTTAATACTTGATATATTAAAAATAAATTGAATAAAAAAAATTTAATTTATGAAAGGAATAAGCTATTTAAGAAAATTAGTCCTCAAAAGTTGTATTTACAAATTAACGTTTGTCATGTTTACAAACAAGTTAGCAGTTGTCGTTGTAAAATCAGTAATCCTTAGAGATTTACCGCTGTTGAGAGTATAGTATTTTCGTAAATGTAGATAAATCGTATAGATTTTTTTTTCATTTCGGCAAGATTTGCGGTTGACCCTCTTTCTCGCAAGTAAGAGTAAGTATAAAAGCAAGAATTGTTAAAATTCTTCTAAAATCTTAAAATATTTCATCTAATAAGTGAATTTCGTGAAAATTTTGTAATAATTATTATAATGCATTTATAATAGTTTCTGACTTCTTAAATTTTGATTTAAATTGGCTGTTGAATATTAAGTCAAAAAAAGTATTTCATAACAAATTTTATATTAAAAAATTATTAAGAAATACGAGAAAATCTTTGAATGTGCATCGCATTTGCATTAAGAATTCAACTCTTCAAATTAAGAAAAAAGCAAAATAAAAAATTGTTAAGGGTTCGAGTTTCTTTACGTATTGCAGTAGATGCAAGGCGAGTTTAGTAAGACGTCATTAGAGAAAAATTTTATTGGTTTTTTACTTTTTTCTTATTAGAGGAGTAATATTTAAAATTAATAGTTATTAACATTTTATTATTAATGTTTCTTGGTCTGTTATATATTTATTTTTATATTTCAAACAAGTCTTAAAGTATAATAACAAAATTTAAGGTTTTTTATTCAGTAATTAAAAACATCGAGGAAAGTAGAAAAAGACGTTGAAAACAATGTTTGTGTATTCAGGATTCAATTAAACGCTTACAAATTACATAATTAAATTTCCATTCCAAACTTTTAATTAACTCTTATCTCCTAATGTGGTTATTTGTTTACTACACAGTTGATCTCCATTTTCTCAATAATTAAAAGTAATTAAGGACTTTTTTATGTCCTGTTAAAAAAGTTCATCAAAAAAGTTTATCACTCTTTATTAGAGTTTATTAAACGAATCATTTTCGTTAAAAAAACAGCTCGGATGATATCATTTGAGAACTACCAAATTCCTACAATGTTTCAAACATTATAAAAATACTATAAAATATTTTTATGAATAATAACATCAACATCAACAACAACATAAAAAAAATAACGATATTGTAAAAAACATAACATTCTACCTAAATTCTCCAATAAAAAACCCAGAACACTCCCTAAACATATCCCATACATTTTACATAAAACCGAATGATGAATGGACTCCAAAAAAACCCAGCAACATTAATATCCGCCATCTCTTTAACGTCCATTAATTAAACCAAACCTTCAAAAAAAAAAAAAAAAAACCCCAAGTACACGAGCACTCGAGCCATCATTTGCGGACATACCAGCTCCAGCCGTTTATCGGCGATAAAAATCAAACTCCCATCCATTCTTCCGGCACTCGTCAATAAGCTACACTCGATATTCATCACGAGAGCGGACATATCGCTCCATTAAAAGGCTCCGCGGAAAAATAAATTATCGCGGCGACAAAGGCTCAATCGGCGCTGCTCGATTAAAAATGCATTATTCAAACGGTATATAGCTATCCTAACGCGCGACCGGCAAGATCGTTAATTCTCGAGAGGCTTACCGCATCCCTCCGCGGCGGCTGGAAAACAATGAAGAATTTTTCCCGATAAAATTCAACTCTACCCCTCCTCGAGTTATACACACACAGAAGAAACATCTTCGCTCTTATCTCGTCGGGCGAAAATCGAGTTACGCGGCACGTACCGGTTAATTTAGGTCAGCGCCGAGATGGAAGCAGTCGGAGGTATATAACGGCCGGATCGGGAAAATTTTCGTCCCGTACTCTATACACACACACACACACAGCATCACTCCACGCGCTCTCCTTTTTTTCTCCTCGCGAAAGCCACTATAGAACGCGTGCGTATACAGCCTTGCCGGGGAATACACAGAGAGAAGTAGAAGAGCGCGAAGGAAAACGTGTGTGAGAGAGAGAGAGAGAGAGTTTGGGATCGATAGCGCGGGGGCCGCGCGCGCTCTCTGCCTCTCGCCCGATGAGAGAGCGCAATCAATCAGCCAGAGAGGCAGCCTTTTTTTTTCGGACTCCGAGAGAGTTATATAGCTGAACCAGCGCGTGCCGACTGTCTAACAATCGCAGACGCGTATATATCTATAAAGTCGGCTTGGTTTTCTGCTCGAGTTGAAATTCGAGAAATCCACTCTTGCGAGCCCGAGTTTTATTATCTTGGCTTATTCTCGGGGAGCGCCGGCGAATTGGGTCAGAGCGGTTATCCCTCATGAATGTAATATTTATTCATCCATGCGGAGATACAGCGAGCGCTCCGCCCACTCTCGGCCGAGCGCGAGGAGTCTATAGTCTTGCGGCTAATGGATACATGATTTGAGGATTAAAAGTCGAGAGAGATAGTGGGAGGTATACAAGCGGGAGAGGATATTTCTGCTGGGAGGCGGATTATCGGAGAGGTGTGGCACTGGAATTTTTATTCCCTCATCTTTATGCGGAGATAAGGGAGGATGATGGATATTAATTCGAGAAGGAGAATTGATAAAAGTGAAAATTAGATGGACTCCAGGGGGGGACGTCGACCTTGCTGAATTCTTCATTGCCCGGGGGAGTTGACGGGTTTTTTTTTTTTTTTCTGGACGCTTTACTTTTGTTTACCTTGCTTTGAACGCCGAGGGTTAATAATTTAGGGAGCGGGATGGTGTAAAGCTGTAATCCTAAGTTTTTGGAATAAGGATGAATTATAAAATTTGAGGGTTGAGATTAACGTTTCGATTTTCGCTAGTACGCGGCTGTGGGAATTCAGGGTGTAATCGGAAGCTCGAGAAATATTGCGTGTATTGGATACGTTTTTTTTTATTTCCTTTTATTTTTGGAATTTGTACGGATTTTTACTACATATTACGCTCTTTTTATCTGTAAATTTCCTAGGGGTCATAGTCCAAAACTAGAGATAAACCGGAGCAATCGTATTTATGTCCAATCATCACATAGTTTCGTACTGAATGTGCGACATCGATCATTCTCGTAAAGGGACAAAATAACTTCTGAAATCCTTCGATCCATCTAATCATACTGCTAGGATCGTGTGGCATTCCATCGGATCTATATGAATTTTGTAATTCTAAATTCTACGAGCAACTGTAATCTAGCTAAAATGTAAAGCTTTTAAAGTTTCGAGTTTTTTCTGAGTGAAAAATAAAAAATCAATGTCAACTCGTTGAAATTTAATTTCTTGAAATTTCGTTTAATTATTATAGAATAAAAATTTTAAAAAACAAATATTATTTTTACTTCCTTTAAATCAAACCGAACGATATTAACACAATCTAAAATTTTTCATTAAAAAGAATTCCAGAAATTCATTTTTTTTATTTATAAAATCTTTTCTCTAAAAAATAATATTTGGTAATGAAATTGCAAAATGAACTTCTGCAAAAGAAAACAATATTTCTTTTAAATGCTGATTACTACTTTAACATTTACAAATCTTACAATAAAAAATTCCTCCTAATGTATAATAAATTAAAAAAATACAACTGATTAGAAATACGAGCACATGTTTTAACGCTGAATATCACCCTCGGGTAACTTTCAGCACCAAATTTGTTAGATCTTAGACGGCGACGCCCGAGGGGTTATATTCTGCGTGGGGTTTTTCGAGCGTATTATCCGATAGGATCGTCTAAGTGAAAAAATGTATAAATTGACACCGAATGGATTTTGCCGATATATCCATAAATTATTGTGGCTCTTTTATTAAGGCGATGGAAATATTTTTTCACTAGCGTCGGCCGCCTTCTATTTTTAGCATTCCTTTTCCGACTCTTAGGCAGCGATAAGACCTTTTTCTCTTGAAAAGAGGAAAAAGTATAATGCTGAAACGTTTTTTTCCTTTTAAGATAAGAGTTAGAATAGTCATAAAATGTATTATGTTTATGAGTGCGAATGTAATTAGCCGTCTTTTTAATATTTAACCGTCGCTCTCCTATCTTAAGAATAATCTTTGTTGAAAAAGTGCTAAATCTACAAAATAAGAAAATATCTGTTTGGTCGCAAAGTAAATTACCTAGTGAATCTATTTACACTTAAATTTTCCAAATTAATTTTATTTACAACATCACAACCCGTTAAGAAGACAACGAATAGCGCTGACTTTCATACGCATAAAAAGATAAATTTTCAATGCATATAAACGCGCAAGGCTAAATATTTAATGCTCCACTAGACGACACCCCTGAATAAAAAAGCGCTGAATAAATTCAACAGCTCCATATATATTTCGCCAGTCTATATAAAGTCAGCGCGCGCGCGCGCTGACAAATTAAGCATAACCATCCGCAAACATTCCCGGCGTTTGTTCAACATTAGCGTTTACCGACGCGCGGCGCATAAATCAGCGGAACACGTTTTAAAACCGCGATTTGTCACTTGTCACATTAACCTCAGCCCGATGGCGATACGACCCCCTTAAAAACGTCCCCCGCAAGCGCACTTTCAAGCTGCAAACGGACTATTAACGAAAGTATACACGATGCGATATCGTTTCGAGTAGCCAGCTGTTACAAATGCTTTCCCCACACACACATCCCTAAATTTCATTCTGGCCAATCCAAAATCGTCGAACCGTCGAAAAAAAGTAAAAAAAGGTCAAGAGCAGGCCGCTCGCGATGCGCCGAACGCGATATCCCGCGTGAATTGCCTTCGCGGCAGGCTACATAGGCAATAACTCCGAGCGCACGCGAGCATATCCACCTGTACACACGGCTCCGCGATCATACTCTGAAAATTAAGGGGGGGCCGTGGGGTCCGATTTTAGCTCGCGAGGATACATACGCACGCGCCTCGCAGAAGGTCACGCCGAGAGTGTAGTTTTCGTATATAAACGGCCGTTAGCCACACGCGGGGAGGGGGATCGAATTCTTCGGGGTCGCCCCCCCCCCTAACCCCCTTACGGCACACGTGTATATATATAGTCTGGGAATGTGCGGTCACGCGGGGGCTGTGCAGAGAGAAAGAGAGAGAAATAGAGGCAGCAACCCTCCAAGCTGCTGCTGGTCGAGCTAGCTCACACCGCAGAGGATAAGCGCGATAGTGGATATTTCGAGTTTGCGCCCGCGGTCAGCTGTCTAGGGGGGCCGCCTTTTGAGAATTGAATTCTCGAAATTTCAGGCAGAGCCGCGAGAGCTCGGCTTGGGTGATTAATGTTTTTTTGCGCGGAGTGATAGCGGAAAGGGGGAAATTCGAGTGGACTATTTTTAAAGCTTATGTACACTGCAAAAAAAAAAAGGAGAGAAGCGAGCCTTTTACGTTAGATGAGTTATCGCGGCCGCGGGAATTTCGTAATCCGGCTAAAAGCCCCCTTTCCTCGAGACAAAAAGCCCCGAGCTAGAGAGCCGAAGATACCCCCTTAATTTTCCGGATTACTCGCGCGCGGGCCAGCTAGAGTAGTTACATCAGAACGTATACGCGGGCATCTATTGATTCACGCGCGCGAGCGCAGGGGGGTAAGCCCTAAAATTGAGGGTGCGAATCCAGCGGCCGGAATCCTTGCTGGCCTTAATAAGGCCTTAACAGCCAAGTGAATTTCGTTTAATAGAGAGTAATGCGCGCCGCTACAATCTAAGAGCCGGGGGATCCAGCGCGAGCCGCTGCGCGATGTACTTTGGCCGCGATGTGTGTATAGTTTAGGGGGGGTTTTAACCTTGGAGTTCGCCGAGTTATTAAGTCGGCCGTTTAAGCTTGAATAATCGTGGGTAATTATGTGTTTAGGGAAGTTTTGGAAAGTTTTAAAGAAGTACTTTTTATTATAAAAATAGGAAAATCGCTGTCAGCTGACTTGGCGTTTGGCTATCTCGAACGTTTGAAAAAGACATAAATTTTAAATAAAACGTCAACATCAAACACATTATTCACCAAACGACTGTAAAAACAATTTTTAAACACCCCTCGAAAAAAGCAAAAAGCCAGCCACGCTCTGTTTTCCTTCCATCAACTCTCCCCCCGCATCGGTCAACCTACAGCCAGCAACCCAAAGCTCGTCCATAGGCGAATTTGTTCGAGCAGCCGAATCGAAGGAAAATTTATCGCCCCTCGCCGAGCGCGCTATCTTAATGCGCGATTCTGTCTCTCGGGGGAGGCAGCCCCGCGAACTAAATGCGCCCAGTCACGCGCTGTATTACCGGCTTTTTCCTGCTTCTTCTTACTTCCGCCCGGCGGAGCGTATACACACGTAGACGGGAGCGGGCCGAGCATCAATATCGCATGTATCAAGCCGTCGGCAAGCCGGAATATACAAAGCGCGAGGATTACACGCGGGCTTACGTGGCTGGCAGTGTGCATGTGGCTTCGACGCCGGGGGAAAGATACGGGAAAATTTACGTCTCGGCCCTTTTCTGCCTGGCTTGGCCGCGGGGCCTGTGTATTGTTTATGCATATGTGGGAGAGCGGAGGAATGAGAGGTTATTTCTTTGTCAGCCTAATGGGGATCGCGACTGTGGATGATTTGATGAAGTAGAGCTGGCTGCAGGGAGAAGTTTGGGTATGTTAGGAGGGAACGTTGGGGGTGTCAGCTTGCGCTTATTGTTTTGGACGGGAGAGAGAATTTTTGTGTTTTTGTTTTTGGTGTAGTGAAGTCGATGTGTCTGTTCTTTCGAATTCTTTAGTTTTCTTGGCTGGCTTTATATGCAAGCGAGATGGTCTGTAATTAGATAAAAAGGGAGTTGGAAAAGTTGTTTCATAAAAGGTAACTTTGAAACACGCTGTGATTTCGTTCAATTTTCTATGGCATAATAATGGCATACTCTAGAAGCAAGTCGCAAACTGCTAAACCTTCTGCGAACTTACATTTAAGTGAAAATCAGTTTAACCTTAACTTTATATTTCTTCGGACATTAAGTTGAATATTTTATCAATTTGTGTAGCAATAAGATTAAAATTGTTAATTTTTATTTAAAAAATCAGAAATTTTAAATCCGTTTTTTATTATACGCGCTACGGAAAAATATTAATAAATATTTATCTACTTCTAAAGCTGAGTAAAAAATAAAATATTTTATAGAAACGCTTTCACGCTTTACGGATACTTTAATACTCACATAAATAAAAAGTAATGCGTGTGACTTCAATGGCTGGCCTTTCACGAACCAAAATACGACTTTTTTATTTTGTGGCTGCTAGGTCTACCGACCCCTTTGAGCGGAATATCACTTTTTCTATATAAGAATCTGTATAAGGTAATAAATATCTATCATCAAAACTTGTATCGAAATTCTGACGTAAAAATAATGCGTAGTAAATAATAAATCAAAAATTTTTGAAATATCAAATATATTATAAAAATAATATTGTTAAGTGTCACGCGTACAAAATCATAAGGAAAATTATTGTTCCGATATTTTGGTTTCTATTTTCTATAAAAATGAATAAATATAAATTATTTTTGTATCTGGTTTTATTTAAAATCTTAAGTTTCTATTTTAAAAAAAAGGTAAAATAGTTCTTTGAAATGGAAAAGTAAGCAAAATTGTTCGGTAGGCTAAACTAGGCCAGTAAAGGGCTATCGAAACAGCTTAAGAACCTCTTTAAAGTAGTATTTTTCAGACATTTTTCGAAAAAGCAAACCTACATGAGGAGCAACGAACTGTAACAAAATTCTTCGTATACCTCCTAGTTCAGAGCTTTAAAATAATAAAAAATGTTGTATTTCCTAGATTCTAATTCAACACAAATATAAAATATTTTGATATTTATAATTATTACGATTACTATTTTTTCAAATCAGTTTTTCCAGTAAATTGACTATTATTATATTGATAATAAATAAAGTTGAAAAAGTATAATAAAATTTTCTAATGAGGGCAGTCCTTAAATTTTAATAAGGCCGATTAAAGTCATACTTTTTCTACTTAACGCTTTTAATTACTAAATTAATAATAATCAAAATGTTTCATGTTTAAATCTAAATTTACTGACTTGTAGAAAAAAATATTAATATCTTTAATATCATGGTGTTTGATTTCGTCAAATTTATTGTTCTTGTTATTTTTCTTGTAATCGACTAAAAACACAGTTAAAGAGTACAATCTTGTGAGGATTGTAACTGGGATTCTCGAAACTTTTGTGACCTGAAATTAAGCTCGCTCTACCAACTACCCTAAAGCTTTCTTACGCGGGTGTTTGGCAAGATTTGTTTTCTCTGCAAATTGTATTGAGTACTGTATTTTTTCTAAGTTGTCACGAGCATATAATAACATTTATTAATTACTGTTAATGTTTTGTAGGGGAAACATAAAAATTCTATATATATCAGATGCACCTTTTAATTGAGCGTTTAAATTTTAATACAGCTTTATTTATTTAGAAATTGGATGCAGTTGAACATGTAAACTTAAAAACAAGAATGTTATATTAGAAAAGTTTTGTAAAAATATGTATAAGCAAATTTTATAAATATTTCGTAAAATTTTATTTACACTAATTAAGCTTGATTGTGTAATGTGATTTCTACAAAGAATTTTTCCGAATCAATACTCTGCTTACACCTTGTCCAAGTGAATTTAATTTACACCGAAATAATTTATTCTTAGAAAATCCTTAGTACCAATTGTCTGTTAAAAAGATCCAACAAGATTGAGACGTGTTTTCCCTCAATCAGAAACCCAAATTGTTCCGTACCATCCAAACCGACCGGATCAAGCCAGATTTAACGAAATCCGACGCGTCGAATCAGCAGTTTCTTTCCCTCGCTCTAACCTCGCTCTCTCTCTCTCTCTTTTTCTGATTCTCTCGACTACCCAAAAGTGCCTGCTGAATTATTACAAGACCCGATGCTTTTATAACCGGAAGGATTTAACTGTCGACCAAGGAAAACAAAGTACGCTCTGCGCAGCTTTTTTTTCTCTCTCTCTACAGCTCTCCGAGGAAAAGAGAACAAAAAAGAGAGCAAAACGAATAGACACAGCGAGTGTTTTCCGCGGAAAATTCACGCTGAAGTTTGCTAAATATAAAGAAGCGGAGGAGCTCGTAACTTTATAATCGTGACCTTTTCCGCTCTTCCCGGGAAGAAGAAATGTTTGCACTGAACTTTATAACGTGACCGCTGACTTATTTCCATTGTCGCGCGATGTCACGGCTTTTTCGCGGCCGCTTGATCATCCGGGAAAGTAGTTTTCACCTTTGCGCTCGAGAGGAGATTAACTAATGGTGGATCGAGTCTTGTTCAAGTTTCAAAGGTCAATTTTATCTTTTATATCGGTTTAAGGTAATATTGAGACGAATTATGCGCGTCTGGATTATTAGTTTGATTAATGCGAATTCACACTCGACTAACATTATTAATTATCCTACGTTTCAGGCACTTACTTTTATTTTTCAATTAGCTCATTCACCTCAACACAATAACTCAGCCGAAAAGCAAAACAAGGCATGAAAACAGCCCAGACCTTACCCACAGTCCTCGGAAAATCTACGGACAGCCCTTCGGATCACGCGAGAGCGAAGGAAAAAACATCCAAAAAAAGATTTACGATTCCGACGAGAAGCAGACACGCATCCTATACGTGTGTGTATTTGCTGCGTTTCTTTTACGATGCAAGTTGGAAATCTCGTTAAGGCAACGGGGGGATACAGCCGCGCAGTCCGGCGCAAAGATTCTTAGCCGCTAAGAGCTTGCAAGCGCCGCTCGCCGCAGAGCTCCGGTAAGCACCGTCCTGGGACCGCTTACGGATTACTCCGAGGCATTGTCTATACTATATACATATACACACACGCATCCTTCCCCCGTGTCAAGCCTCGCTATTTGTCTTTTCCGTCCCGTCCTCTTGGCCCGTTCTCTTATTGGATTAGGGGCTTTGGAGAGGCAAGATTCTTCCTGGGTATAGCTGTTCTAGGGAGCGAGACGCACGTGTATATACGCACCTATTGCGTGGGTGGAGAGGAGCAATTGTGCGCGCGTCGTGTGCAGCGGCTAGAGCGGCTCGGGTTGTAAATCACTTGAGAGGTATCAAGACCAAATTCTACCTGGGAGAGTTTATTATTCGAGCGGTTAGCCTGGGAATTGGAAAATATGGTAGGGTTTAATTGAAACTTTTCTTTGGGCTGCTTGTTTGTTGGGTGATTTTTTAGGCAAGGGGTTTGTTTGAGAGCTGGAGTAAAAGATTTTTTTAAATAAAGTCTGCTAACGTTTTGTAAAAATTTTGTAATTTACTGTTATCCAGTGTTGATTAGTAATATTTCTTTTAATTATAAAATAATTTGAAAGATATAAAAAAATATTCAAGCGAACAATATACTTAAAAAAGGAAAAAGTTTTCAAATTTATCGCTTCGGGTTACAGTTTTATCTTCGTAAAAAAGTTAATCAGCAAAATACAGGCCGGATGCTGACTTTTACATTTTTTCTTTTTGAATATAAAGTTTGAGGCGTGATACTGTGGTTAAAAAGGCCGAGGAATATAAATTGCCGGCACAGCGTGATACAATGTAAATATTGTCAAATCCCAAGCAGCGCTTGTATCCAGAACTCGAAGATACTCACAAGAAGAGCATTTGAATAATATTGTAACTTTATACATTGATCAACTTGTCAGGAGGATTTATAGTAGACTTCCAAGAAAAAAATTTTGCACATCAGTGTTGAAATATGCATAGACTATCGTGAAGCATGTTATTGTTATTTCAAACAATTTAGTCTTCTATTTTAATTTAAAATAGTATTAATTTGTGAAAGTGTACTTTATTTTAATGAATCCATTATTTTATTCTGGTGTATCAATTGTATGTAGTTAGAAGCTATAACTAAATGTATCCATTTTCATGATTTCGTTAAATTAATGGATTTAAATTGAAACGTGTAGCCAAGATTGGCGTAAACAAATTGAATCTAGATAAATACACGTCATTAAAACTTTATTAGGCATAGTAGGGCACTTTAAAAGCTTGGGAAGTGATTATTCAAAAATTGGCTCATTTACTTAGGTATCAGTGTAATATTTCTGATATTTACTAGAGAACATATATGAACTTTACTGTAACTCTATAAATTTTACATAAAAAAGAGGTCTTTATACTCTCAAAAAATGTGTAAACTTGATTTAAAAATAAAGCTTATTCCGTTACCAAAGCTAGGAAGCCACCGATATGAATATTTTGAACATTCTCATTCGACATCAGTTTTGCCAGTTTTTGAATAACAAAAGTTTAATATTTGTATTCCATTTGTAAAGTGATTGAATAAGTACGTATAGGCTGGAGCCGATAACCCATAAAAAAATAAAAATGATTAGATCTATAAAATCAATGTTTCTCTTTACAATTTCTAAATTAAAATATATTTAATTAAATCAAATATACCACAAAATGAATACTTCATCCATTATTCAATATTACAAAAAATACAACAGTATTCGAAATTCAAATAATAACAAACACAGCGTATTCCAACATAACTCCCCCAAAAAATGAGCATATTACATCGTGATCTCTTCTTCCGCAATACACAACAAAATCATCAGACATTAGTCTTGATCCCACCCTACTCCATTGTTAACTCTCCGAGCGCGCAGCAAAGTTCTTTTTGACTGAGCCAACCGCGCGCCACTTGAGATGTTACTCCACACGAGGGAGGGGAAAAAGTTCATCGTTCCTCATCATCTGATCCCCTTTTTCCGCTCTCCTCGGCCGGTGTAGTTCGCCGGACTACTTTGCGCGCATTATCGCCGGCATGTGGCGTCTGAGCCAACGAGGCAAACTTTACAAATATTCGCCTGATGTGCCGGCGCCGGCTCGTTAAGGCTATAAGCCGACGGAGCCCCAGAGTCAGCCAATATAAGCTAAGACCTAATTTCCAGGAGCAAATGCTTACTCGAGCTTGACTGGTGAGCTCGAGAGCGGCTAACTTCTTACTTTCCGCGCGAGACTTGCAGTAATATAACAAGTGGGTATAAATATGCGAGATGGCTGATTCGCGAGTTATGTTTACGTGTGTGAGTCGTGCTGCGAGGAAATTATTTGCATTTGAATTTTAAGGTTGATTTATAGTTAATAAAGTAATTTAATAGTTATTTTCGATACAAGTGCGAGAAAGTGATTTTAACCTCGTGTACACTTTTGCGCCCGAGCGGAGCGAGGGT
>UELX01004640.1:0-16812 GCA_900480035.1 Eupelmus urozonus | reverse complement strand
GTGTGTGTGTGTGTGTGTGTGTGTGCGTGTGTGTGTCACCCATACAGGGGTGTGTGTCTGTATGTGTGTGTGTGTATGAGTGCGTTCGGGTGTTCATGCGTTCGCATGTATATGTGTTCATATGTGTGTGTGTATGGGTGTGTTCGGGTGTTCATGTGTTCGCATGTATATGTGTTCATATGTCTGTGTGTATTGCATTGATGTGTTCAGGTGTTTGTATGTTCGTGTTTATACATGCCCCTGTGTATATGTATCCGTTCGTTTTTGTTCAGATATATATTGCAAAAGCAATACAGCGCTGAAGTAGAAAAAGAAAATAAGAGAAGCAAGACCACAGAACGCTCGAAAGCTCGTGGATTCCGGAAAATTAGTTGCGCGCACGTGCATACGAGTATACATAAGTTTATGTGCTTGCGCGAACGTTAGAATGCACGCTGCGGTGTCCTCGTATACCTGTGCGCGCCAAAGTAAATTTGCACTGCACACGTATTATGCTACTCTGTATGTACACCACTCTGCGTATCTGCATTTACGAATATTTTATTTACGCGACTTCTGCTATTTCCCTTTTGTAAAGCTCGCAAGCTTGCGCCTCTATGTTTTTGAAAGAGCGCGTGTACGCGAGCTAGAATACAGTCATACCTATAAGCGCAAACGAGGAAAAGAGAAAAAAGGTAACTTTTCCGTATTATTAATAATACGCCCACCAGAGGCGCCCCCCGTCGGCTTAATTGGGTCGTTGAACGCGCGCAAGCTCGAGCTTGAGCTACCGACAACATAAAAGTCGAGCGGTGCAAGGTCGAGCGGGCGGAGAGTTTGAGTTGGAAAAACGAAAAAAATAAATGAAAACGAAAGAATGAAATACTCTGGAACGAGAAAAATATAGGGGAATGCGTTGGCCAACGGTAACGCGCGCGCTGCGGTCGGAGAGAGATTCCGGAATCTCGGAGCTTTCGCCGCGCGGACGATTTTATTTTTACGTATAACACTCTGCTCGGATTTTGTCGTGTTTACTATTCCTAGTGGTTCCGGAGGCTTGGGAATCGATATACTTTTTTCGATTAAAAATAGAATTCTAAGCACTCTGGACTTTCTTTGCGTCAGATATTCCAGTCTAAAAACCTTTCACTACACAAAAATTCCATCTCTCAACCAGCAGCACCCCCGTAAAACTCAAAGGCGCAACAAAAAATTGCGCCGTCCAATTAAAGCTCGCGACAAATTAGTATTCACTTAAATGCGAAGAGCCAGCGAAAACTCATTTCGTCGCGTGCAGCCCGACCCGCTCTCCTTGCAGCAGCTCCGAGCATGCACATAAAACGCGCCGCGTAATTAAATTCGCTGCTTTTTTACGAGCTGCTCCTCCTAGCGCTTGACGAGGAAGCGCTAGAAAAATGCAAATTCCAACGAGCCAAAGGAAATCCTCCCAGCCCGCGGCAGGCAGAGGCTCCTCATTAAAGCCGGGCCGCGATAAAGCCGAATCGTCGCCCCGCGAGCTTGGCAGATTATCAAGCGATTCGTCAAGCAAGCTCGCTGTTTAAAGCAGCGCGCGCGCGCGTCGTTACAAGGAAATTAGACAGTCGAGCCGAGTCGAGCTAGCTCGTATCTCAATATTAAGCCCTCGTCGCGCTCGGAGAAGCTAGGAATTTCTATCCGGCCCCCCTGTCCTCGTGAGCATCATAAAATTATTCATGGCGCGACGGGACGGGAGAGCGTGGAGTGTTTGTAGAGTGTCCGTTTATTCGAGTTGGGCAAAATTGGAAATTGAGATTATTTTTTAATGCGACCTGACGGCGAGCAGAGTTTTTACTTGCTGGTTTAGATGGTTTGGTCGTGCTGTGTGTTTTGATTTTGTATTCTTTAGTAATGTAATTTATTTTTTTGATATTGATTAGGAGAAATTTATGATATTAAAATAGTTTTTTATTGGTGAGGTCAAGTATACGGTCGTCTTACCAAACTTGGATTTATCTACTTGGGCACAATTAATTTTATTTAAATTATTTATTTGGTAGAATCATTTTATTTTACAGCAAATACAAAATTGTTTTCCGCATTACTTTAAAATAGTTTATACGTACTAGATGAAAATCAAAACAAAATTCCTGAATTCATGTCAATAAATGCTTTCGCTCTACATTTTACGAACTACCCGGTATAAAAATAGTTCGAAAATCAAGATATCTGTCTAGCCGTCTAAATATTTGCATTTAATTTACGAGTTTAATCCCGCGTCTTCTCCTATTCTCTTATAACCGAGAGAGAGAGTTTAATGATGCTTGTAATAATACGCATATTCAGTACGTTTATAAATATGCAAAGCTAGAGAGAGAGAGAGAGAGAGAGAGAGCTTACTATGTGCCAAGAAACGGCCGAGGCATTATTGTCTGCTTGCGACAAAGCGCCCGAGTTATTAAAAGAATCGGCGTAACTCTACACTCGAATGGACGTCGTAACATTACGGATTATCAAAGATTTTTGAGCTCCGAGTGAAAAAATTGATTGATAAATCGCAGCTGCGTTTCCATTTTCTTAGTTGTATACAGCTGCAGTGTTGAGGTCCCGAGAACGGCGACGAATATACATGTAGGTTAATTGAGCGACTCTAGATGCGACGTGCTATGTCCCGAGTTGAGCTGCTGCGCGCTTGTCCAAACAAGCAATTATTTGTTCTATTATAGTCTTAGTTGCTTAGTATAGATGGTCTTTAGGAAGGTGTTATAAATAAATCTAATGCATTATATTGAATATGTTAATATTGTGTAAGTCAATCTTTTAAATAATTCATCATTTTCCTTCGCCAATTAAATAGCTTTAAGCTTTTATTTAATTTTATCAAAGATTAAAAGCATTAACTAATTAAATACCACATGTGCATGTAATGTTTAAATAAATTCATGTAAATTTAAGGGAGATTAATTTTTTATTGATCAGAACATTAAAGTATACAAATTGAAATACTAAAAATATATGTAAAACAAATTAAATTAAATCTCGTATGAAATGTTGAAGTGGATAACCAATGTTATATCTCTGAATAAATGAAACTTTGTAAGTAGTATATCGTTCAATATCGCAGTATTTTATCGTCGCGAATAATGTGGGAATATTTTTATGAATACAATCTCTACTTTTAATCAGAAATTGGTATAAAAGGTTTATTGTGCTATATTCAGCAGAAAAACTGTTATTCCGGAATCATAGGTTTGATTAGACTCTTAAGAGTATTTTCTAATAGAGGAGAATGAAATACTCTCGTACTTTGTTCCCATACGTTTCGGATCCTGAATTATGGACTATAATACTAGAGATGTACGCTGTATCAATAAAAATTGATCTTCTAATAAAACCCATAATTTCGTGGTACGACTCACTTTAGACAATAACTACAAAAAGGAAATAAAAGAAGATGCAACAAGTTTCAATCGTTGTACTTATTAAACAATAAAAGAAGCAATTACACATCACCTTAATAATAAATTATGTGAACATTTGCCTCGTATTGTTGTAAAATGCATCGAATATGAAGAGTAGAATTTTAAGTTTTAAATCTCTAAAAATCTGTATAGACTTTTAAAAACTTGTTGAATTAATTTTTAAATTAAGCTACAATAACTCTAAAAATGATTCATTAATCGACCCATTAAAAACAACTATTCATTGCCTACAAGAACTAACAAGTTTATTGCTTAGTACAAGATTAATGAACATGTTAAGCTTGCTAAGTAATTGCAAATAAATGAAACTATTTTGTTAAGTTGTCCATTTTGTTTATTGTCTCTGATTCATCTGACGCGATTCCAACAAAGAATAATCGTTCTTTAGCCGAAACTACGTTTGATAAGGAGTAAATTTCTAACATTCATATATCAATAGTGTAAAGTTACCACACACAATCAGAATCACTACCAACAATCACAACAATTTATTCCCATCCATCCTTAAATATGATCTCCCCTCTCAATCGCACTAAAAATCTCCGCCCACCAAAAGCGGAAACAATCAATGCCTCAAAGTTCACCACGACCAGCACGCGTGCCCGAGCGTAAAATTACGTTCGCCCGCACGTCCGTCACCTGAACATTACTCGCGCGATTCAAATCGCCCCCCCTCCCACGCCTCTAAAATTTATACCCCGCAAAGCATCGTTCGCGTGTCCGCGCTGAAAAAGCGTCTCGGCCGCAGGCCGCATACGAATTTGTAAGTCCGATGTAAGGTAGGAACGGCGCGGCTCTAGCGAGGCGAGACAGCGCCGTATAAATATTCTCCCGAACAGCTCGTTCTTCTCTCTTTCAGCCTCTAAATTTCGAAACGCCGCCGCGGCGGCGCGCCGCGAGACAAGGTCGCGGCCCACGATCTAAACTGGGTCGAGAGTCGTTTCTCTTTTCCCGCCTTCTTTTTTTTCTCTCTCTCTCTCCCCTCGCGCTTGTTGTTTTCTCGTTTCTTTTCATAAGCGCGCGCGGCCCCTTGTAAATTCCCTGGGTTGTTGGATTTCCCCGTTGGGTTAGAGGAGAGTGGAGCTTCGACGCGCGATTGTCCGGTTGGTGGAGGCTTGTTGGGGGTGGATGGAGTTGGTGAGGGTAAATTTACGTTTAGGGATGCAGCGAGGGACATTCGAGTGTCTTTGTAAGCTTGAATTGGTCGGTGTTATGTAGAGTAGGGCTGGCGGAGAGTGAGCTGTCTGTTGTAGTTTTTTTTTTTTTAGGAGAGGCTTTTTAAGTTTGAAGAAGTCTTTTTGTATCTTTTTCGTAGTTTTGTAGCTATTTTGTGTAGTTTAAAATTGTATCATTAATGATGTTAATGTTTGCTTGTTGCAAAAAATTGTTCGAAGTGTTGGACTTGATTGAATGCTGCTGCTTTGAGTAATAACGAATCACTACTTTATTTAAAAAAAACGTCTTTGTTTAATTTAGATTGTTTAGTTTATTTCTGACTATACATAAAGATGGGTTAAGGTGTAAAATCAAGTTCAAAAAGTTAAAAAAATATTAAAAATATTCATTTTAAATTATATCTTAAAATAACTTATTTTTAGTTTTCAGCAGTTTATAAGAATAAAACAATGTTAAAATAGTATAAAGAAAAAATAATACATTTCAAAACATAAATAAAGACGTTAGCAAGTTAAATACAGAGTATAAACTTTTGCTTCTGCAGCTAGTAGCACTTTCATCTTAGGTGATTAGTTATTTTTATTTTTGGAAAGACTGAAATATTAATATGATAGGGTTATTAGCCTTTCATGTATACACAAGTAGATAAATTTAATCCAATGTACATTTTACTGTTGAAAATGAAAATTGGCAAACCCATACAAATGATGCATAGTGATATTAATGTTGTCACGCTGTTCAAAATTTCATTTTCAAACTTAATTGCAGAGTAAATTTTTAATTAAAACTGCTATATAATTCTCTGTAAATTAAATTTAATTGCGCGTTGATTGAATCAAAAATATATTTTTATAATTACTATATTTATATTAAAAAAAAGTACATTGAACCTAACGTTTTGTAAAAATCGCGCACTTTTTAATTATGAAGAGTAATTAACAGAAATATATTATTAAAAAATAACTAGAACAGCGAACTATATTAATACATTTTTTATAAAATTAACACAAAAAATTTTTTTTTATTCATGTTGGACATATTTATTAATTTCTCTATAGTTTTTATATGTATCATTTAAGGATTTTATTTAAATTTTTATATTAGCACATTGCATAGATCTTATTTCTTTAAAATATTTGGATAGACACAGTATGAAAAAGCATCTGTAGAACTTACGCTAATCTTTCTTATTTGACCATCGATTTTGCTCGTTAGGCGCCTCAGTCTTCCATATTCGTTTGTGTACTTTCTTTCGACGTCCGTCATTTTTTTATAAGGAGAATCTTTTAAGTCTGTTTTACTCAAGGGTGTTCTGGGTAAAGATCATTAAAAAAAAATTATTACACTTTAATTATTCTCGCATACCTCTCATTTATCATACGATTTCATAAAACGTTGTACTTATTAAAATCTATTTTAAATTGTTTCAAAAATATTTTTAACGAGCTAGAAATATTTCAAAATAGTATAATATTTATCAATTCAAATACGTAAACTTTCTTATCTATATAATCAGATCAAAAATAAAACAATAACATCCGTCACCAAAAAAGACGCAACTCGAGGCAGCAAACTAAAAAAATGCCTCCAGCACTCCGGCAAATTTCCAATTACTCATCAATACTCCGCGCTCCAACTATATCCATCAATACCGAACCTTCACCACCAACTAAAATCACCATCACCCAACTACACTTACGTCGAACTCATTCACTGTCACTCCAACCCCAACCACCCCAACTCCTCAGCACCAAACGAAAAAACCCCCAAACCACGCGGTCAGCACTCGCACGCGCAGACTTAACAGCGCGGGCGTATAAACAAGCGCATCCGGATGCGCCGTGCAGCTCGCACTGACTCACTCAGCCGCGACAATATCTCACTCGCGACTTCGCGTAATGACGGCCGCAGAAGAAGACGACGCTCGGCAGCCGCGGCGCGTATCTACACCGAGGCCTTAATTTTAGATCGAACGTTCGAGGCCGCCAGCGGCTCGCCCCTCGCGATATTCGCGACTAAAGCCTTTTTGCGACCGAGAGCGCCGTATATACGAGCTCTCTCGCGCTGTTAGCGACGGATAATCCCCCTCTGGTGCCCTTTTGTTAATTCGCGACGCGGCGGCGAGAGCTGCAGCGCTGCCAAGACGCGCGGCACGCTACGCGTATATACACGAGGCGTGAGAGGCGCTAGGATAATGGCGAGCTTTGAAGATGCGTTTCGCGGAAAGTGGCAAGTCAGACGCGCCGAGTCATTGTTTTGGCGCAATAAAGCGAGAGGTGACGCTGGCTGTGAGGGGAGAGTGCTGATGGATGGAGATTAAGCGGATTTTGCGAGATGCTGGGGTAATTGGCGAGTGGGATTCTTGGGATGGGTTGGGGGTTGTTTTTTAATGGGATGTTCTTGGGTTGTTTGGTTTTTTGGAGAGGATGGAAGTTTTTGGTTGGAGAGTGAGATTTATAGGCTAAAGAGGCAATTAGTTTTGTTATTTAAAGTACAAGAAATTTAAAGTTTATATAGTTTAATTAAATTAATTAAATAAAGCTGAATAGAATATAAAATAAGTAAAACTTTGCGCGATGATTGTTAAAAATTTGTATTCATTTATTAATTAAACGTTTTTTTTTTTTAATTATTGTTACTTAGAAAAGTCTCTATTGTGATAATGTCCTTTTTTTTGAAAGTCTTACCATACGCGACTCATACTACTGGGTCGAATAATTACAACCACATCACTTAATAATTTTTCGATGCATTGTCGAAATTTTTTGGTGTATAAAACATTGATTTTTGAAGATTCTTGCTTTTGTATACTCTAAACAATAGTATAAAAGATTTATTTTTAGAGCATTTCTCTTGAATTTATAAGTCTGATTTTTCGTCGAAGGTAACATTTTGCAATCTTTCTCAAAGTTTCATCTAAAACTAAAATGTAATACTTTTTAATACAACAACCACACGACAATTTCAATTTCTAAAAATATGGGTTAAAATCTATAAATACATTGAGCAAGAATTTAATATTAATATTCACCGTCTCGAAATATCAGATCGCAATAAAACGAAACGTTCATTAACTAAAAACGTCTCTATTCACAGGTGCCTCTGTCACGGGCCAGTAGAGTTGCACACGCAGAATCTGCGGTATCGAGCGTACGGCGCGCATACATTGCACGCTCATATATTTCATTTCCACGCGAGATTCCGAGCAACCTGTGCGCCTGTCTCTCGCATTAATAGAATGTCCCCCGGGAAGCTCGAGCGCAAAAACGCCTGGGAATATTGAAATTTTTTTTTACATCTATGAATTTCCGCGAGTTATTAAATTTGCCTCGTTGTGTTACGTGGGCGGCTGTGTTTTGCCGAGAACCGATGCGTTTTACGATTAAGGAAAAAAAGCGAATAGAATTAAAGTGGACTTTGGATTTTCTCAATTATGCGGTATTTAGTGATGAATTTGTGAGATCGAGGTAAAGATTTTATAAATAAAGACAAAGACAAAAATAAGTAATTAAAATAAAAATATTTTAATATTCCAAAAATATATTTAATTTCGAAAAAAATATAAGCAGTATTAATATATTTAATATACCAGTAAAGGCAAGTAGATAATATCCAAGTGTGATAAGACGCTGTGAATTTACCCTATCGTAATATTTTCTATACATATTCATGATAATCCTCTATACAGATATAATTAATATTATAACCCAAAAATTCGTAATATTAAAGATTTATTCAGTCTTCCAATCTAGATATTGCCACAAAACAAAAACAAAAAATATCGCAAAAAAAAAATAAACAAACAATTACTCTCCCCTTCCAATTCCACTTCCCATTTTCTATCAAAAACCCCACCACGTCAAAACCCCTTTCTCCCTCCACCCTCCAAATTCACCCATATCTCACCCTCTGAAAACACCTCTAAAAGATCCATTATCACGTTCCTCTTTCCCCAACAAAAAGGCGCGCTCGGCCCTTAGACACAGAGAGCGGCCAGCACGCGAAACAGCCCGCAGCTAGTCTCCAGCCGCGTCGCACGTGCCCGTCTACGAAAACGTGCCTCGATATATATACTCTCCCTCGGGCAGCTTCGACACACCTTGGATTGCCAGCTGAGTGTTAAAGACCTATCGATTGATTATACTGCCGCAGTGTGTGTCCCCCTCCGTCAAGTGGGTCAGATTAAGGAAGTGGCAAACAAGTTTTCTCCGGAGCTGGGATTTTAGCTCCGGATATTAAAAATTTCGTCGCCGGGTCCTTGTATTGACAGCCGGCGAGAGATGAATTAGGAGAAAGGCCAGGGGGAGGGGAAATTTTAATTAGTAGAGGGAGAAATTAGGGAGGTGGGCGAGGTGGGTGTGAACATTCGTGGATTCGCAGTTTCTTTCGATAATTTCGGAAAGGTGATTAATCATGTTCAGGTTGGAAGAATTTTTTGAGAAATTCAGCGTGAGTAGGTTGATTATTCTCACGTGATTGTGCTGATATTGAATTTGTATAATTAAAACTCGGGATGAGGGTTTTAATATAGCGTTTTTGGAGTAATTCATTAGATGTGAAGGTCAAATTTTTTAATAGTAAAGTCAAATAATTCGGTATCATTTTGAAATATTTTCATTGGCTTTAATTTATTAAAATCGATTTTAATTAGAGTGAAATTCTTTTATTTAAAAAGATATTTGAATGTAAGATTCATTTATTATCTTATGAATTTGTCAGTTATCATAAAAATTAAAAGACGTTCAAGATTATTAATTTAAGTTAAATATTTTAACTTTTTCATTTACTTTAATATAGTTGATTCACAAATTTATTCTATCCCTCGTGATGCGAGCTATCAATTAATGTCCAAATTTCAACTAATTCTAAAAAAAGTTTAATTCTAAGCTTCCTTTTTTTTTCAAAAGCGTTTCTTATATTTTCCTTCTCACTCTCCGCGCTTATCTTTCTATTCTCACTTTTATCACAAGTCGAATCTCATTTTCCCACGCTCTCAATCGCCTTCCTTTTCATTTCACTCACCCCTTCCCTTTCCCCCAACCATATACATTCCCCTCACACTCAACCTTTGATTCCCTCCTGCATTCCACTTTCTGACCCTTTCTCTTTTACCTCCCTTTCTTCCTCTCTCCATTACTTCTCTCCCTTTCTCTCACTCCTCATCTTCCTTCTTCGCCGTTCCTCTGTCTCTCCGCCCGCGCAGCTGCGCGATTCTATTTCTGCACAGCCAACGGCCAAAGTGCAAAAGAGCACCGGCGCACAACAGAAACGTATATTAAACGCGACGAATTTCTCATCGCGCCGGCGGAGCCGCGCGATTAATTTCCACGAGCCGAGCGCGGTGTCTTGCGCGGGCGGGCGAATTTGTATTTGCGCTTAATTAATTAGCTCTCGAATCCAAATTGCCGAGAGCCAGCCGCGACGCGCTTTCCACTCTCGTATAGGATGATGGTATTACTTGGACTTGCTTCCCTCGTTATGGAATGAGAAAATGCCGAGGGTGAAAGATAAATTCGATTGACCTGCTTTTTGGCGCTGGGGGGAGCTTGATTTGGACGCAATTTTGCGGAATGCTTCAACGTCGCGACGGGCTGTTTGTTTATGGCCGGCGAGCTGCGATAACGTTCGATTGAATTAGAGCCACGGGTTTTTGGGAAAGATTATCAAGAGTTTTGTGGATTTATAGCTGGCTTTTATGAAGCTTGGGGGTTTTAATTACTGGTTTTATGTAGCTGTCTGATTTTGTTATTGCGTGTTTGTGAATGGGGGCATGTGGAAATATTTTTGAAAGATTTAACTGTGCTTTTTTTTGTGAAAGTTGCTGCAGTTAAAAAATATAAATTTTGCAAAAGTTCTTTTTTCATTAAATTAAGTATAATTTTAGTACGTAAACAATTCTTGTTAAAAGTGAGAGAGTTATTGCAAAGACTTTTAACGAAAATTAATCAGCAGCTAACAAGGATTAAACTCAAGAACGCTCCAGCATACTTAAGTAAACTTACGTTAAACATGTAATTACGTTAAATTTGTTCTTTACCCAAGATAAAACTAGCGCCAAGGTTATCGCGTTCATATACGTTTTAATTTTGTCTAATTAATGCACGAAATTATCTATGATAACACAAAGCAATCTACATCGTTTATATTAAATCCACATTGTTTTGCATATTTTCATTAAAATTTTTGGGAGACAACTCAACCGTAAAGCAAATTTCATTACAAGCTTCCGCGTGAATGTAACAGCACGTAACGCAGAGCTCGCTTCTTTCGTGCTTTATCAACATCCTGTATAACAAGCCAACTAATTAGAGTAACCTCGCTGCCTTTTTGCGCAGAGGTCAAAACTCAGACACACGGTTTTTGTTCCTCCTTTGACGCTCGATTTGATGAAATTACCAGGCGGTCTCGAGATTTTGGCGACCGTGCAGCAAAAACTACCTTGATGTTGTATATAACGTTATTATCCGTTATTGTTCCTTGCCAACAAACATTTTTATCAATCTATCTTTATTATAATTTTTAACAAACTTTAAAAAAAATTAAATCAAAAGCTAGTTTTATCATAACATACTAGCATACTCATCACTTTCCTCAACACGATATTTAAACGCTCTCAAACAAAAAAAACCCTTACCAAAAAAAAATTTCTCCCATCCGATAAAAGCCCTCTTATCCACACTTTCTAACTATAACGCACGACTCATCCACACACACATACACAGCTAAGCATATTCAACTCACCAGATTAATGGTGACGATGAGGTCGTACTGTTGCCTCTGTCCCTTCTTCTTGTTCTTGCCGGTCTTGACGCAGGCCGCCTTCGGCGTGACCTTGACCTGGCCCTTTTGCGCGCTCGGCTTGGTGGCGGGCTTGGCGCTTGTCTTGGCACCAGGTGCCCCCTTCTGACCGCCGGTCAGCGGAGCCTTCTGCCCTGCCGCGCCCTTCTGGTTCACGTGGCCGGTTCCGTCAGCCGGTTTGTTGCGAGCCTGCGAACATCAGAGATGAACAAGTTAGTTTTGTGGAATTTCGAGCGATTAGCGCGAGTTGGCGCACTGGTCGAGGGTATTTTGATGTACGCGAGGCTCATTGTTTCGGAAGTTGGAGAATTTATGCGCGCTGCGGGTCCTACGAGCTACGCAAGCGCGTGATTTGTTGATGGGAGGTTGGGGAATGTTTTGGGAGATCGGTTGGTCTGGTCGGTTGAATCAGCGATGATTTGATTGGTATTGTTATGGAAGAAAATACCTCATGATTCCAGGAATAATATAATAAACTAATTTCTTAACTAGGTTTAAATAGGTTTCGATCTTGAATTTCTGCGTAAAAATAAAAATTCAAACATGGAATTCTATCGACGCAACTGCAGAAAGCATCGTCCGATGGTTCAAAAATAAACCGTACACGTTACATGGCATATTTTTTCTACATCGCTCTCTTCTACCCTCCTCACTTTTTCTCTCTTTTCGCGCGACGCTTGAAACTATTTCGCTTTCTCCATTCGGCGTGCTCTCTTGCATGGCAAACTCGGCCAAAGGCAGCTCGCTGCCGCCGCCGCTGCTGCAGCTTCGTCCATTCGAGACTTTAATCTCGAGATGGGCGGAGCTTGCGAGGTCGAAATTCACAGGAAGCCGAGGGAAAAAGCCATTTTTTTTTATATACGCATCGCCAAAAAAGATGTGTGATTGTAGAGATGTAGCTGTGTTACTCGAAATTTCATGATGTTATGTGGAAGAAAATAGTGTAGCTTGTTATGTTTTTTTTTTATGAATTGTCTACTCTATTATTGCAGCTATGTAGTATTTTACTAATTATTGAAAATAATTAACTAATTACTGACGATTCTATTACTTTTCTATCAATTGTACAAAAATGTATAAGTATACGTATGCGTGCATGGATATGCGTGATGTGCGAATCTGATTGTATGTGTGTGTGTGTGTGTGTGTGCGTGCGCGCACACACTCGCAGAAGCAATTTACTCGATTTATTTCATTTGTACATTCGTAAAAATATGTAACTAAAAGTACGCGCATGTCCATATGAATGACAGATTTGCTTGAATCTACAAGACACTATAATTCTCACTCCGCCTAGGCAACGGCTAAAAAGCAGTTTTTACCGTACCTTTCGCGTGTACAATCTTTTTGCAAGAAGGCAAAAGAAAAGGTCAACGAAAAACGATGATAAATAGACTGCGTCCACTCTTCAGATTTGAGCGATCGCATCCGAGCTGATCTTTTTCACATCGCTGTGAGTGTTTTGGAAAAAGTTCACGTCAGTTCGCTCCTCTAGCAAACTTGCGCGGTCCCATTGTTTTTATCATCCGTCTCTCTCGAGAATTTACAGCCTCGACTTTCCGGGCGAGAAATTAGCTACATTGTTGAGCAAGAGGAAAGGATAAAATTTGATCGTAATTCCCATGGCTAATCGATGGCTCGGGGACCATAAATACACATTGTGGCACTGCTAGGCGAATCGACATAACAATATTTCTCTGGTATTCTCGCTTTCTCTATTTTTCTCTCGTGCAGCGTGGAGGAAATTTTGCGATAGAGTAGTCTTCGATAAATCTCGTAGTTAGAGATAATCGATTACACTTTTTCTCCGTGTTATGAGTCGTTATTTTTCGGAAGCTACGGATTCAGCCATTATGTTAGTGCTTTATTATAAAAAGTGATTTAGTAAACCATTTGTAGAAAACTCAAGCTTAAATGGTTTGTATTAGATAAAAAATAAAATAAAAAATCGTTCTTACTTAATTGTAACACAATAGAAGTGTATTAAAGAGGATAAGAATGAAAAAAGAAACTTTCAAAAGTTGACAATTATAGGAATAAATTTCAAATTTTTATAAATTTTATCTGAAAAATGATAAAGTTTATAATGTATGTAATAACATATGAAATATATAACTTCGTCTCCCGTACCATTAAAAAGTGTTTTAAAAAAGTTGAGTCATCTAAAACTTGGATGATATTTCCTTCTTTGAAGTGTGTTTTAATCTCTCATATATAATTTATCCTTTTCAAAATATTCCAATATTAGAAAACTTTGAGGTAGCAATATTTTTAATGAATGAATTTAATAATAAATAATTTATAACAGTTATTGTAACAGATTGTATTATTATAAATTAATTTTTGTAAAATAATTTACCATCTAATGGTATTTATAAATTTAGTTTTAACAATAAAAATTCACCTTCGATCTTAAAGTTTACGCTTAAATTATATATTTATTATTTAATATTTGCATTCAATTTAACTATTTATACCATTATAACAAATTAACTAATTCTATTTTAACGAAACTCAATATAATTTATTATTAAACCTTTCATCGTAACTTTTACCCCGCATACAGCAAACATAAGCTTTGATTAATAGCGTTACCACTATAAGAAATAAGATAAGATCTGGAGCAGCTGCGATGTGTGATTCCGCGCGTTACTCTTAAAGAAATGCGTGTGGATAAAAGCAAAAACGAAATGAAAAGATAGCGGTTTCAGTAGACGAATGAAAGCCCTTTTTTTTTTAATGACGCTCGCTCTCGCCCAAGTCTTTCTCCGATTACGCGACCGCCGAGGGAGCTCCGAGAAGATGAAAAGAAGACGCGGAAATAAGGAGCGCCTCGCAAGAAACGCGCCTTTCGTCAGCTTCGCAGTTGCTTTTTTTCTCGAGAAAGCTTACGTCTCTTTCTCATCCACGTTTACTACCGGAGAGGGTGTTGATATTGCATTTTTTTTTATTTTCAGATTTCTAGCTTACTTGTTTAGACCTCAAGCGTTTTAGAATTCTTATTAGTGGGTTTGAAGAAGAAAAAAGTGGATTAATGTTAGGAAAAATTTACTTCGATCGAACTCTTAATTTTTAATTATCACGGCGGGGTTTTTTCTATTGTGAAATTGAACGTGCGAAGAACTGTGTCACGTATCTTCATATATCTTTCATCATGTGTCTCGGTTTTTATAGTCTGCATAGTTTAAGTGCACAAGTTTATGACTTATGTAGTAGATGAAAAAGATGTGGCTATTTAAATCGGAGATCGTCAGCGAATTTTTTACGATTGGACTTTTTCAAGCTTGAATTATTTTAAATAAAATTTTTTCAAAGTGTCATGGGAATTCTTATTGTTTTTCTTTTTTATTATACTATTTTTACATTTTTATAAAATAATATAAAGTTGATATTTTTACAAAATCAAAAACATAAAAAGCTGGTAACAAAAATATTTTCTGTTACAAAGACACAGGTTTGATAGAATAAATAACAAATATGTACATAAATAAATTTGTGTAATTGAAACAATTCTGCTACAGATAATATTTGGAATAACAACCTGAATGTTTTTACTTCGATTTAACTACTAAAAATATATTCCACATCTCAGCTGGATCACATTTTTAACAATTAAAAATCCCACATTATCAAACCAAAAGTGAAAGGTAAATTCGAAAATTCACATTCCATTATCAGCATCGTCAATGAAATCTTAATCCTTAACAATCCTCAAACAAAAGTCAAAAGCAGATCCTCACAGGATTCCATTCTCGAATCTCCAGCAAAGCCCACACACCCACACTACGAGCTCGTCTCCGGCCGAAGATTTACGAGGGACACTGCAAGACTCTTATACACTTTGCGCGTACAGCACAATAATAAAAATAACGTTGTTTATCGCTGGCGGCATTGCCAAGCCGAAACTGGGCCACATCGTTGTCGAATCTCGCTGAAAACGTACGCGGGAAAAGTTCTCCCCGCGCGCGCGCTCGCGGATATACAGAAAAGAGAGTTAAGAAACACATTTGCCCGCGCATTCTAATGCGTTCGCCGATAAAGCCTCTCTCTCTCCCGCGGAGAATCCCCGGGCTATGCTTTCGCAGAGAGCATGCATATGAAATTAGGGCCATTTCCATTTTTACGGATTCGCGCGGCTTACTCCGATGAATCGATGATAAACGCTGATACAAAACAAAATTGGGAATTGGAATTGTAAAGGAGCAAAAATTGCCCCGGCCGATGTATGTACATATTTTCTCGATGGAAGATGCGGCTACACACGGGGGATACATAGTGCGGTTGTACGTTCCGAGCGAATCGTACGTTAGGGAATTTGCCATACGAAGGCTGTAAATGTTCGGAAATTCTTTTGTGTAGATCGCGACGTGTATTGGATGGATGATTTGTGGACAGGCTGCAGCAGGTTTAACGTGGGAAAGATTGTGTACCGAAATGAGAGACAGTTGTTTAAATTTTGATTAAATGTTATTTATCTCTTAAAAATATAATGTTAATGTAAAGTATAATTACGAACGTATAAAAGTAATACTTCGTTATTTAATAAATTCTCAGTATAATTTTAAATAAATTTTTGTATAAGAAGTTAAGCAATCTTATATAAAAAAAAAAAAAAAATTTAATACAAAATTTTGCAAACATTTTTATCGAAAAGTAGTAAATAGGCGAAATAGTCGTTATAAAAACTACATTCAAGCATTGAAAATATTTGAAAAGGATAAACGACGAAATTCGTCTATTCAAATACAAAGTCATTCAACTAAAAAACGTACGTCGAACGTCCTTCGCGAATTCCATTTTGGTTCATTACATCCTCAATTCGCCTACCAAAGCCGGTGACTGAATTCACGCGATTTATACATGCAGTAGTAACATTCCGAGCCTGGTCGGCCGTCACCTTTCTCTCTCTCTCTCGAAATATAGCCGAATTCAATCCTGACATTCATTAACGCCCCGGCGCGTATAAAACTGTGCTCTACCTTTCTCTCTCGCGCTCTCACGTTTGATTGGAAACTGTGATGGCGATAATCACTGCGCGTCCATCATCGCGTACGCGCGCCCACGCACGTCATTCTGACAGCTTCAAAGCGCATTTTCGGACGAGTCCGCACGTGGTTTATTTGACCGGTGCGCTCGCGGAAAGACCTTGCCGCGAAAAGGGGATTCGTGAAAAAATAGGGAATAAATAGATTGGTTTGATCTTGCTTGCGTGTGGTCTTATGCGTAGTTTTTTGCTTTTACTTTGATTAAGATTCATGATAGTAAATGAAAAGTTTCTGGGGAAAATAATATTTCAAGTATGTATTGACGAATCTAGAGTACACTATATTTCACAAATTCTGCGTATGCGCGTGCGTGTGATAGAGAGAACAACTACAATCAATTTTGATTTAATATAGAT
>UELX01004639.1:0-16814 GCA_900480035.1 Eupelmus urozonus | reverse complement strand
ATATCTTTTCATCTAAGTTTTACATTGCTATTTATAGCTATCAAGAATGGAGCATATGTGTGAATGTTCATCAATATGTATAAGTTGTAATTACACATTTTTAAACTAATAAGATATTAAGCATTTTGTCAACTTACCCCCGTAGTCAACTAGCCCCGGTATCCCCTACTCGAAGTATTCCGTTTACGTACTCAAATATGTAAAAAAATTACTCGAAATACTTTATAAACGTACATAGTACTTAAAGTATTTGTACTTCTCGGAAAATATTCAAGTATGACTATTCAAAAGTACTGTCCAACACTGACGTATACACTCGCAACGTCTTTACTCTCTATAAACAAAAAATACAGTTTCCACATCACCAGCTAACTTATTCATCTCCCAAACACCATAAATACATTCACCACGCACCCGAAATCACAACAATAAAACACCACCAATAAAAATTAGGACATCCAATCAGGCATAAATCCACCACCCACACCCGAACTGCCCATTCACCGTAAAATTTCAACTTTAATCGCGCGGCCCCAGCTCCCGCGAGTCCTTAAACCAACGACGCGAGACGAAAAAAAAAAGAGCGAGCCCGCAGCTCTCTCGCGCGTCGCCATTACAATAAATCCACTTTTTAATCCGAGCCTCGATATACCCTCGTTTTCTTTCATTTGGCTATGATTTTTTCAGGCGCGCCTCTCGCGCGGCAAATGAAAAAAGCGCCGATATCGGCGCGCGCCCCCGGAATTATTGGCCGGCCGGGCTTATTTATTGGCTTCATTTTTACGGAAGAGACAAGGCCGCAGAGAAACTTGGCCGACGAATGAAAGAGCGATTCTCTCTCTCTCTTTTTTTTTTAGTCGCCTGCATACGCGGAGAGATGGAAAAGCCGCGCGATTTATGGCTCGTCGCGCCTCGCCGGCAGCCGTTAATTATTACGCGTTTCCAATTCTCCGTGTCGCGTGGTGTCTTTCTTTTGCGGGGCTGTGAATTATTTAGCGGCCGGGCGGATTGGAGGACGGAATGGGTATAAATGGTCGTTTGTACGGTGTTTTTCTTCTTTTATGGTGTAAATGGGGGGTGGGAGGGTAGGTGTCGGGATTATAATTTGTGTAACGCTCGGCGTTATCTATGGCTATAAGTCGAATGATCGGATGAAATAATTATTTTTACGCGGCTTTTTCGCGTGATTTTAAGGCTACTTCGGTATTATTTATACAAAGTGTCGCTATAAATTCCCTTCGGAAACCCACAACTCTAAACTTTCCTGCTGCGTCTAAATTTCGCATTAATCTCCAACAAAGCTTATATCAAAACATAAATTACCCTCACATATATGCAAAGTCCCTCACAAAGGAACTATAACGCGGCACGCGTCCACACCCGCGCCGAAGCCCATAACTACCGGCCAAATGACCCAGTTTAATACAGGTAATTGCCCTCGCGTCCTATGAATCGCCGGCAGTCGCGCGTGCAGTCAATCATCAATCCTCCCCCGCATTCGAGCTCGATGATCCGTGGGGTGCCGCATTCGGCTACGAAGATTCCAAAACAAGGTGCGTCGACATATGCGGCGGGGGTGGAAATGGCCCGCTAAATGGTCGCCCCCCTTGCGGCTAATTTTTGGCTTTGTAGTCTTGACCACCTGGACGCGCGCGTGCTCTGGTTTATACGCTCGGATGGCTGGCGGAGTTTGTGTGTTTTTATAGCTGAGAGTCGAGTGTTGTGTGGGTGTAGCGGGGAAGCTTTGTGTTGGGTGGCAATTGGCGATCGTAAAGATCGTTCACGCTCGTTTGGTTTTCTTTGCGCTGCGACGCGTGGCTGTGCGTGGTGAGGTTGCGCTCTTTGAAATGTTTATTTGGTGGGGGATAGCGTGGACGGGTAGTTTGTTGGGCTTTTGTTTGATTGGGGATTTATTGGGAGGGCAGGAGTGAGTGAAGCGTGATGATGGAGGGTGATGAATTTTTGCGCGAGGTTGGGTTGGCTTTGATGCGAGGGTTGATGAGTGCTGAAATAGAAATAATTTTAAATAGGTGTGATGGGAATTGGTTTTTATTGAGGTGATTGAGATTGATGAGAAACTTGTTATGAGTTGAAGGAGTACTGGTATGTTCAATGCAAGCACGAGATGTGTTTGTTACATTTGGTTTTAGGATAAGACAACAAAATTAAAAGGTTTTTATTTTCCGGTGGCGAATCACTAAAATTTATTCATAATATACCTTTATTGTCTAGAATGAGAATTTCCTAGTTTACCATTTTTCAAATATTCCACAGTTAAGCATCTTAAATCATTTAAAAAAATTTTCAGATCAAGAATACTGGAAAGCTATTTAGAATGCATAAATTTTAATATAGGACAAAATCATGATTTTATAAACTACAAAGTTAATTCGAAATTAGTTTCCCTGAACATATTAAACATTTTGCTTTCAATACTTTCACATTAAATTAAAAATTCGAAAACATTAAACAGCATTCCCACCAAAAATCCTGCCTATACTATCTCCCACTACCGCCATCAACCACCTAAAGCCACCTCGCCGCGCCTCGCATCTCAATACAACCATCACCCAGCAGCCACCAAGACAAATCATCTCCCATTCGCAAAAACGCATCATCTCTCCATCTCACCCCCGCGATTCTCCACGCTCATCCACATAAGAACATCTCTCCCCCGCATCCTCCCAGCAAACACAGCCCTAGCTACCGTCCAACTTGCTCTCCTCTATACCCCCCTGCGAGTCTCGCGCGCGAGCGCATGATCTGAGCCATAACCGGAGCGCTACGGGAGCGATGGTTTATGACGCGCCAACGGCTCGCTTTGCGAAATTCCACTGCCGGCTTCCGGAGCTCTAGCTGCTGCCGATGACGAGCAACGAGGCTCTCTCTCTCTCTCAGTGCGGTTTTATGGCCGCGGAGAAAGTTCCGCTCGTGCTGGGCCAAAGAGCTTTCTAGCGGGCCCCTCTCGCTTTATTACCCCCGTTGCTCGTCACGAGCGGGCCCTGTTTTTCATGTATATGCGAGGGTCCGCTTGATCGCATAATTGTCGCTGCCGCGCAAGTTATTAGCGCGCCGAGGGAATGAGTTGAGATTTTCGAGGTGAAAGTTGGATATTGGTGGGTTTCGCGTGTTTGCTTTTGTAAGGGGAGCGCGTGCTTGGCAGAGTGCTTAATTTATGGAGCGAGAGACTTGTGTGGTTCAAGTCGAGTAAAAATTTGGGTGATGGGTTAGCAGTGACATTGGCGTTTTTCCTGTTTGGTTTTATTGAGGGCTGGGGAATTGTAGTAAAATCTTGTGTATGGTCGTTGAGTTTGTCAAAGACTTTTGCTACGCTCGAGAAATAGTAATTAGTTTAGGGAACAAGAGGTATAGGTGATTGTTGCACATATTTTTTCTTTTGGCTTTACTGTCTAACGTCGCTTGAATTAAATAACAGTACAATACATCGATTTTATGTATAAGAATTCTTATATATGCAAAATCGTTGTGTAATTTTTTCTAGCATTAAGTTAATGTGCACTGTTATTCGATTCAAGCGACAATAACTCTTAACAATTAGAACAGAATTTAAATAGTATTATTCTTAAAACTTGTATTTATTTTCTAATACGTAACGTTTTTACGAACTTTTGTACCTGCAATATAAGTTCATCCATTTTTATCTCATTGATAAAGTGCTTTTTGTTACATTTTCCAATTATTAATAGGTCATTTTGGCAAAATGGTTAGTTGTTAGATTATGAATCTGGCCAAAAGCCTTTTACTAGGAGAGAAATATTGTTGAATTTCTACCAGAGACTTTGGCTTGAAACAATATATATTACCTATTATAAATTTTATAATATAGCAAAAAGGAAGCGTAATAGGTTGTTTGAAATTTTTTCAGAGATTTTAAATATTAAATGATCGAAATTTCATCAACCAGATTAAAATCAGATCCAAAGAATAAATATCAAATATTTTTGATTGCACAAAAAATAACACAACAAACATTTTTCTGATCTAAAATACTTTAATTTTACATTGCTTTCCTTAAAAAAAACTCTAGAGTGGCGGTAAATCAAAAACTTGGAAATATTGTGAATAATTTCAAATTTACTTTGATGCAAACCTGGCCTAAACGACACCCTAACTAGCAGCCATAATTGCAATAATAATAAGAAAAATCCAAATTACAAAACTTACAGTCCTATCCAACCTCCAACTCAAAAACTATCGCAAAACTAAAACCTATCGGTCGAACCTCCTACCCAGCAACCCCCACTGATCCTACCTTAAAATTCTCTCTCATGCCTCCACTAATGACTCCCACCCAACCCCAGCTTCCTCCATCATCTCCCTCGTCACTACCTCGCGCTTTCACCTCTCTCTCTGCAGCTACCGCTTGCATAAACGTCGATCGGCGAATTGGAAAGAAAATTATGATGCGCAATAATGCAGGCCTCCACTCCCCGCTGAACGTCAGCGCCTAACTTTCTTCCTCCATCAGCAGCAGAAGCAGCAGCAGCAGCATCCAAGTCTCTCTCTATGCCACCCGCAAGCAGTGTCGGCAAACAGGGCCCTCTCATAAATAACCGAGAAGGTATATATACGTACACAGACACAGAGAGAGAGCGAGATGCTCCCAGCTTCGCCTCTCTCTTATTCTCATGTCTCAATGCGCTGCTGTCTCCCCCCTGCTGCGCGCCGCGCGGCAAAAGGGGGATAGATGAGAGAGAGAGAGTATAGAGGCGAGGGGGAGAATCGAGCGGAGAGGTACCAGCACGTTAGATACGCCCAGCAAGCGAGTAGGGATCTCCTGTGTGTAGTAAGGAGCTACCGGCTAAACGAAGGGGCGGTCTGTGTATATCCGGGAGGCTGTCGCGAGAGCCCGAATTTGTTTGTTTATTCGCGGATTAGATAGCGGGCTTTGCTTTGTGTAAGTGAGTGTCTTGGGCGGGTGAGAGGCTGCAGAGTTTAAACTGGGTTGGAGATGATGGTTGTTTTATGTGTAGGCATAATTTTTATGGCTTAATCAAGAGGTTTTTTGAATTTTGGAAGTTAAGTAGTTGCCAGTAGATTCTGTACCTTTACTCGAGCCAATTTTTATAATCAATTTTTACAATAGTATTATGTAATTCTTGAATTAGAATTGATTTGACGCTTTGACAAAACAAAAAGTTGAGATTACACACTATCCCACCAAATAAAACAGCTCTATCCTCTAACAAGCGTACACCCAGATCGATAAACGCCAGATCCGCCTAAACTCACCAGCGCAAACCTCCCGTAAACAGCCCTCCCTCCTCTCCCCAATAAATCAACGCGAAATAAGCTTTTTATCCCCGAGATTAAGAAATTTGCCCGATCATTTGAAGCAGAATCTCTCTCTCTCGCCTCCAGCCAAGGCAATTCACTTCCAAGTCAATCCCAGCACAGCCAGGGTAAATATTCGAGCTTGCAGCTACAGAGAGAGAGGCAAGATAAAGCCCTCAGCTAGTGTGTATATATACGCGTGTGCGTGATCGCGCTAAGGCCGCGGCTTTATGCGAGCTCAGGTGGCGACGCTCAAAGCCAATTATGCGGCTCGCCTCGGCTCGCGCACGCTCGTTTCTATAGCCCCCGCAAATCCAGGCCCCGGCGAGCTCTATAGCCCCGGGCGCCCAGAAGTTTAACTTGTCTCCGCTATAACGGATTAACGGCTGCGATTTATACGCCCGTAATTGCCTTCCAGCCTTTAATTAAGTCGCATTCATTTCACTTAATGAAAACCGCATTGGCCGACGCGCGCGCGCGCGCGAGATGCTACGTGCAGGCTGCAACTTTCGGTTAAACTGCCTTTATCTTTATATATGCGGGATTGGCGGGTTGGGGTTTTGGGATTAAAAGATCGAAGCGTTGGTTTTTGGGAGTTGAGTGGAAGGGAGGTGGAAGTTTTGGTGGGGTTTGGAGGGTTTTTTAGTTGTTGCAGTCTGGGTGGTTTTTTGTGTGGATTATGTTGCTAGTTTTGAATATCATAGGTTTATGTTTTATACACAATGCTTTGAGAGAGTGAATGTTAAAAATGTTCATAGTCTTGGTCATTCTTTTATTATTACAATTTACTCTCGAATTTGTCGCATTTATCGTTTATGTTACTACTGTACCTTATTTACACTAAATAAAATAGAGAACAAATTTATGACTATTGTTGCAGAACATGTCATTATTTTAGTAAGAGTTCATCATTACTCTTTCATAATTTCATTCTATTAATAATAAAATTTTAAAATAATACAAATTTTATTATTAGTAAGTATTAATCGCTGCATACCCAAATTTAAATAATTGAAAAGTTTCTGAAATATTTTATCAATATTATAAAAATGTTAAATGCTATTAATATTTAATTAATATTTTTGTCTTTCGACAATTAATACGAGATGAAAGAATTATGCAATATTTTATCTTAAATATAAAGAATCACGTTGATATTTATACTATTTAAAAATTATATTATGTTTGTAAATGATTAAAAATATTTTATTTTTTTATAAAAAATCACGTAGATAAAATAGATATTAAAATTGTCCATATTATCAAGTGCTATACCTACACCTCCTACTTCAAAAACTTATAAAACAAGCATTTCACATTAACCTTCCAGATATCACCAACCTTTTCCAAAAAATTAACAACCCGCAACAAAGTGCTCAAACTTTTCCGCTCCCAAAAACCGTACAACCTCTCATCCATCATGCACCACCCACCGACAATTTTCATCCCCCCATTCAACTTTATACCTCCCCCCCTCCTCAAAAAGCGCATCCATATCTCCCTCTCCCAACCCCCTCTCACAAAATCGCGCTGACCTAATCAAAGAATAATCCAACAGTCGCTTCGCGCAGCGATATCCCCAGAAGGCACGGCATAAGCACTTCCTATACACCCACACATCCTCCCACTTCTTTCCTCGCGCGCGCCATTTTCGCAGCGATAAAACATCGCCGAGCGAATTTCTCGGGGGCCGGCCCTTATCTTTCCTATTATCGATAGCTGGCCGGGGACCAATATGGCAGCCTCTCCTCCTCCTTCTATCTCTTCATCTTCTCTCTCTCTCCACCGCCGCCGCCGCTGCTGCTTCGTCGCCATGACGACGCCAGAGCGCGAGATGCTGGTTGTATGTATAGCGGAGTAGCCTCGCGCGCTAGGGGAAATCCCATCATCCGCGCTATTATCGTGCCTCGGCCCCGTATAAATAAGATGCGCAAGAGCCAGTTGCTCATTTCTTTATGGCGGCGGGCTGAGGGAGTTGAGGGGGTGGGTGACGCGGAGGCTGTGGGAGAGATGAGGCTTTTATACTTTTTTTTGGCTTTGGTTTTAGAGACGGGGGTGCGTGTGTTTGATGAGAAGATTATGCTTTTCTTGAGCGCGGTGTGGTCAAAAGTATGCGAATGATGGTTTCTAGTCGAGTACGTGTTTAAAGCTTTACTAAGCTACTGAAAATTTCGAGCTGCAAATTCATCTGAAGAAATAAAGATACTCGTTGACGGAATTGTTTTTGCTTACAGACACATTAATTAAATTGTTAACCATTCAAATGAATAAATTATTAAACATTTACTAACTTCATCAACCCGCACTATTTTCGCGCAGACTCAGCCAATAATCCTCCCGGAAAAAACTTGCTCGCTCGCTTGCACACAAAGTTGATAAACTTGTTAGCCAGCGCGCGAGTTTCCCTGAAGCTTTACGAGCTCCCCGGTATAATCGAGGTCGCTTACGCAGCCCGCTCCGAGATTATTTGGCCAATTTACCTCGAGCGCCTTCCTCGCATACTTCTCCTCTCTCTCTTCCGCTCCGGCGGGGCAATTCCGCCTTATCATGCTCCGCACGGAATGGATACAGAACCGATAAATCAGCCTGCGCAACGAGGAGACTCGGGGGAGCAGCGAGAGATACGCGGCTCGTTTTCTTTTCTCGTCTGGCGGAACGAGCGAGAGAGAGAAGGAGATAACGCGCGAACGAGCTAGGAAGTAGCTGATGCAGGAGGAAAAGAATAAGGAGGAGGGTATGATGCGCGCGCTGGGAGAGGAGAGTTGGCCAACGATGTATATTCTGCAGCGAGCGAGCGAGCCAGATGAATGGAAAGATTAGAATGATAATATTGTTCTCGCTAAGGCGGAACTGGAGCAGGCGCTTTCGTGATGGAATGGACGTGGATTTTTGGGGATGTTGGATGGAGGATTGATAAGTGCGGGATTGCCTTTTGTGGGAATTAAACTTATTACTATATGTTTGGGCTGATTTTGGTGAATTATTATAGGTTTCTCTGCAGAGGGTTCTTGTATAGCAAATTATTAAAATATGTAAAGAAAACTATGGCTGATTCATACAGCTTTTGTTTTTACGAGAGTAACGAAATGTGTTGTGATTTATCAAGATTTTTTATTGTTATACTTTTATTTATTGTTATTGAACTATTAATATTTCAATGATTTTTTTATGCTTCAAACAATTTATTCAACATATTTTGTCTGAAAATATCATCTCTTCACTTTTATTCATATAACACACCCAGCAAAAAATTTAAAACTCCTTTTCTCCGCTTATTTTGTTGATTGTATAAAACCAGAAAAGAATCGGATTGGAAACGTAGATCGGTCCAAAGGACAAAAACAAAAGCAGAAAAGAAAGAAAGACACGCGAAGCTGCTGTGCTCGGGAAGACACACTGAGAGGCAAAGCTCTACATAGCTATATATAAAGCATTGAGCGCATAGTCGCTGTACTCGCAAATCTCGCTCTGTACACGCTTCCAATCCGATGCTTTATCGCCCGAGAAACTCCGACATACATCTTCGTCTCAGTTTATCTCTTCTTTTCGCTTCCCGCATTCTGTATACGTCTCTGAGTGTGTAATCCACATACGCGTTCAATGCAGTGGTAAATTATATATGGCTTTTCGTTTCGTTTCTATTGAAGATAAGATGAAAGTTTTTTCATCGCAATAATGTTGAAAAATGTCGGACGATTTTTCTTTACTGTCGCGAATGGTATTTAATTTATCTTTTCTGCGGAATTAAGGATTCACTCATTTGGAATGAATAATTTGATTAACTGTAAAATATATAAAACAATAGTCTGGAAAATAAGTTTGAAGGATAATTAGTAAACTTTAATTAACAGTAACAAGCATCATTAACAAAATCTCCAAAATTACAACACTCTAAACTCGACGTTAAAACCATATCTAGTTATACTCCCAGGCTTTGCAAGTATAAATTTATTTAACGCAGCCGCATCCGCAGATTTACATTCTGCATTAATCATTTTGATTCTCATGCGCCGGCTAATTTCGCAGACCAAGGCGATAAAGCGCCTTCATAAGGCTTTCTCGCTTACCCACACGTATAAGCACCCACCCACGCACACACACATTCAACTGCAGCTTCGACCCCCTCTTTGTAGGAACATTTCAGTGCGGGGGTGGTTCGCGCCTGCGCGTTAGTTTGCCTTTGGCTAGCAAACCCAGCAGCAAAGATGGCTGCTCTGCCTTATCATCGTCTCTTTGCTGCTGTGAGCGCGCGGCCGATTGGACTGCTGGGGTGTATAGAAGGCCAGTATGGCGGCTGTCGTTAGTGAAGCGATATCATCGAGCGTTTGTGAAGGTTTTGTAGAGTTCTGAGTATGTGTGATGATAAGGTTGGTTTTAGCGGGTGTGGGTGTGGAGGATTTTAATGTTTTTTCAGCCTTGTTATTTCTAGGTTTTAAAGAAGCTTTGGAATAAGTATGGTTGTTGGGATTTACTTTAACAATATTGTTAAACAAAGAATAAAAGAAATACTTTTTTCGTTTCCATATATTTTTAACTTAAAATACAATAAATGATTCTCACTTCACTCCATGGATTTCGTTAAAGTCAATTCATTTATTAAATGTATATCTATTATTTGTGCTCACATCATTATTTTTCACAAGCTATAACGAAAGCTAATGCCATTTTAGGGTAATATGAAAAAACTTAATTTAGTAATATCTATAATAATAATGAATGTATTTTAATAATGTTTAAAAAAAGAAACTCGAATAAAATTTTATAATCGAAAAACTACAATTCAAAAATTATTATTCCACTTAATGGGAGTAAAAAAATTGATTAGACGAAGAAAATCTCAATCTGTAAAGACGTTTAAATCGCAAAATTTTTGCTGGAAATTAAAAAAATATATTATTTTATCAGAAACTTATACTTCATTTTATCATAGCTGTTACAAATTTGTTATTATTCATTCAGAATAGTTGAATTATTTGTGGGATTTTCTCAAAAAGTTATAAGAAACATTTTTTTCTAGCATGATGAATGAAAATTTTTATCAAGTGACGTATCTGTTTTGTATAATATAAATTTACTGTTTGAAATGAGTAGCAAATTATGTAATAATTAATAACAATGTTTTTAACACATTTTTTATTGTTCTTTTTGGATAAAAAGTAAATCACTTTAAATTTTTATGCGGTACGTATATAGGCTGTATATTTTTGTGCGTCTTTATTGTGATTTATTCATAATATTCTTCTGATTCATTTATACTATTCTTTCACGCAAGTGCATCAAATATCAATGTTGTACATGTAATGAAAATTGAAATTGGTTAACTAAAATATTTTTATTTTCAATTTTTGAGTAAAGTACAATAAATTAATAGATAATCTTTTTAACTTTGATCAAGATTTAAAAAAATTTTATTTCCTGTCTTTAAATAATAATTTAAAAAACATCTTTATTAGCTGGAAAAGGTAATTAAAATCTTATGTTTTGAAACACAATATTTATAAAAAAATTTCTTTTAAGTATATCGACAATTTTGGGATCAAGAATTAATAAAATTGATCTGAAACCGAAAGTGTTTAATAATAAAAATAAAAATATTTATTAAGTTCATTTCAAGCGAATCAATTGTTCTTCTTGAAATTAGACAGCAATGAGATTCGGTGGTAACTAATGAAAATATAAAAGCATTACTTTGCATCATACCTGAAAAGCAAAATAACAATTATTCGCATTACATTTATAGAGCTGATTTCGTTTCTACGTTCTTAAATAATTATTCACTTTTTTTAGAGATTTAATAATGAGATTCTATTATTATGAATTTCAAAGGAAAGCAAAAAAAAGAAAATAATTTTCTATACTATTTTAATAGAGAAACAGATCTAATTCATTTTGCATTTGCTAGTATAGTTTATCTGTACTTTCCTATTTCCATATTTATTTATATGTTTCTAGATGAATCTATTCATTTTAAACTCGACAAATCTGTAAAAACGTACACCTTATTACAGCATACATAATTTGACTAACACAACAGTTATTCTACTCACGTACACTCCGAAAACAAAAACAAAACAACCCCCCGACTTCCAAGTAGACCTTGCAGCCATTTCCTCTCACCCAGATCTCGCGACTATTTCCCAAAACACTTTCCCAATCATTCTCCCATTCGACAAGCTCCACGTGCCATTGTCCTTCCCCAAACACTCGCCTTAATTTTCTCATCAACAAACAAACACTCATTTCCTCACAAAAGCCCCTCCGAGAGAAAGTTCATCCTACATTTGCACTTGACGTCGCTCGCCTGTACACACAGCTAGATTCCCAGAGCGCGCGACACGCGCGCACTGCAAGTAGTTCAGCTCAGCGTCGGAGCAGGTCCGGCCTCTCTCCGGCTTCCGCAGCACGCGCCTATCCTTTTAGCGCAAAGAAGATCAAAGCTGCTAAGAGGCCGGCAAAGAGGCACCCTAATAACCCAGACTGAGAAGCCGAAAGAGAGGGCCGACTGGGTCGAGGACGCGAGCTCCTGCGGAGAGAGCGCAAGCAAGTCCCTATGGTGTGTCGCACCTCTCTCTTACACCCCCGCTTTTGCTAGCTTTACTTTACTCGGAAGCGCAAAGCCGGAGAGCACAATGAGAGCCGGCTGAGCCGTGTCCTTGACACAATATTTTGACGTCTCTCGGCTTAAAGAGTCGGAGGGCGTTGTTTTCATCTCTGTTGCGCTCGCTGAGAGACTCTCTCTCTCTCTCTGGGTGAAGGTGACCGAGAGAGGGAGAGGAGAGATAAGGTGAAAGGACCGCCCGCGGGATGTAGCTTTACGTGTAAGCGTGAGAGAGGCGCGTGCCGAGAGAATTTTTGTCGGCGCTTTCTTTCTTTTAGTTGTGTTTGGGAGAGACACGGGAAAATTGGCTTTGGAAGAGAGATGCTGAGAGCGAGATGTCCCGCGTTCGTCCTGTGGAGTTTGTTGTGACGCGAGGAGACGCTGTTTTGTAAACCTGACTCGAGAGGAGGCGCGGGGGAGGACTCCTGGTGAAAGTTTGCGAGAGATGGAGTGAGTGACGGGGGTGATGCTATAGCTTCGGAGAAACGTCTTTTTTTGCTTGTTTTGAAAATTGCTTGATTGCATTCTACTTCCTAATGACAGCCTTGGATTTTTTTTATCTCTTCAAATTAAAAAGAGTCAAAACTTTGTGTCTAAAATAATGATTGTTGTTGAAAAATTTTTCAATTGAATTTCATTCACAAAATAAAAACTTTATTCAAGCTCTTGAAATTGAACATTAAATCAAAATATACTAAAACTTTCAAATTTGAATTCATAAGTATTTAAAAAATATATTTGTACTTCAATTTTCTTGTATAAAATATAAGTTTTTATTTAAATAATGAAATTAAAATTGAATAAACGAAAATTTTAGTAACCTTCGATAGATTTTCATGATTCTTAGAGTTGTGCTTAAATTTTACACATCGATCCTCGAACTTTCATTTATTTTAAAAAATTGTAGATACATTTTTACAAATTTTTGTACATTAATTTTTTGGAAGTTAATATTCCATTATTTTAAACAATTAACCCACTTGCAATGGGGGTTCATTATTAAACAAAATCACAAGTATAAGAAAAGTTACTACCTTACATACTGCATATCTTTAAAATTAATTGTAAGGCTTACAAAAATGCTGTTAAGAGTTAGTCTGCAAATTTTTTTCTAAAAGTATAGAATAATATTCAAAACTTCTTTCTAAATTAACCAATTAAAATATATACTGTACACTTTATCTTTCTGTAAGATTTCAAATTAATGTTTCGAAGCGTATATACTTATAAGTGTTTCTAGTTAAATTTAAACAAAATTTTTGAAATATTAATAAAATTTTCAGATTCTGAAATTATTCAAAAATTTCTTTCAAATATCACTTTTTAAGGCTTTGGAATATTGACTTGAAATTTTGCCTAGAGATAAAGTTTATCATTAATTAGGGCAACTACTGTACCCTGATTAATGCTTGTACCGCAATTTATTTTCTTACTACTTAAAAAATTATTATAACATGTATAACTTGTATGGTCAGAGAATAGAACTATCAGATCCTATTAAACTTATTACTAGATCAACAAAAAGACAAAATATAAGTATTAAATTAATAGTAAATTTTGGTAATAATTATTAGTAAAAAAAAAAAAAACATGATAAAACATATTATTATTGTTTTTACAAATTATTGATTTACCTAGAGTCCACAGCTCCAATTATATTATATCATTTGCAATAAGCACTACAATTATTTAACATTGATAATTTAACAGATTAGATTCATATCAGTAAATTTATTCTAATTATGATTATGCTCGTCAACCCATAATAATTTCAAGCCGATTCTAATTTGGTTTGATATTATGAAAATATGTAGACAGTATGTATTAGAGACTTAAAAAATACAAACCTGGAGATTTGCCAAATGTTCAATTAAGCAAGATGAAATCTGTAGGTTTATAATATATGATTCTAAGGAATACAAAGTTGAAGTAACAGTGATCTATAATATTCAGAACTGATAACTTCAGCGGAAAGACGGAATTACCTTAGCAATGCAAGGCATAGATTTTATATGTTTATTTAAAATAAAGCTACAAAAAATCTTTTGTTAGATATAAGCGAAGTTAATTTGTACGTGGTAAGATCTTAATAAAATACATTTTCGCTGTTGACACACTCTTTTGAATGTGGATTCTGAGGGTACTAAAAACCTAAAATAAAAATTAATGCACTTCCTTGCTAACCACGGTTTTAGCTTTAAAAATATTGCTAAAAAAGTGTAAATAATTAAAAATGTCGTGCCTAGTCATAACCCTGGTAGAAAATTGACCAGATTCTAGGCAGAATTTCTGGTCAACAAATGTTAAAATGATACTTATTTAAAAATTCTGGAAATGCGATAGATAAGTGTTATTTTAACGTTTGTTGACCAGAAATTCTGCCCAGAATCTGGCCAATTTTCTACCAGGGAAATGTATTCAATATTCTAATAGATATAGTAAACTAAATTAAAATATTACTTATGTTATACTAGTTTATAAATTCTATTTTTCCAATATGTTTAGCGATTAATCTAAATATAACTTTTCCTAATTTTCCTCAATAGTTTTTTCAAAATATACCTTTTTTTAGTGTGTCTTTCCACCCAAATAAAAATCACACACCTATATACATCCTCTAAAACACTTGCGTGTAAAAAGCAAGCCTAACTTTATCAACACTCATTCACTCAAGCGTCAGCACCATCATTCCAACCCAATTTTCAACGCTCGCCCATAAACGGCTAATCAAGCATCCCTACTAATACAGAAATCTCAGCCCACGAGAAATCCCAGACTCGCTCACTCCCGCGCATCATGTCCTTTTGCGAGACTAATCGAGCCTAGCCTCGACCAGCAGATATTCCTTCACCTCCCTCCATTCATAGCGCATAAGCGCGCAGCATTAGGGAAAGAGACAGCTCTCGGCATCATCCCCATCCGCCCTGCGTCGCGTGCTGCAGCGCGCGTCCTTGGACTCTCACTGATGGGGACCTCGTGGCCCTATTATGCGCCTGCGCTCGCACGACTCTAGAGTCGTGTGTCCCAGTGTCCCAGAAAAGCATAAATCTCGTGCCTCCTTCCTCTCTCTCACTCAGGAGCGCATCTCTCGGTCCAGTCAATATTTCCAAAATATTTAGTACGCCCCCCGTCGTCACACGGCACGCGCCAACATCTCTCCCACTCTCTCACCGTGACTTTTTCCATTATTCGACTCATGTAGGTTTGAACTTTTCCCCGGACGTCTACGGCCTTGACCAAGCGACACAGAGAGTTAGGCCTTGCGTCCTTCTGGTACGAGGAGAGCTTCTGCTACTTCTTCTTCTTCTTCTTCTTTGGGTTCTTAGAATGTATAGCTACTCGATTCGTGAGTTGCGCGTGCGCCATTAGCCGGAGCTGGAAAGTTTTATTGGGACATAAATAATCGTCAAGGGAGACTTTACGGCTCCTTGCCCGCGCCCCCTTTGTCAGAGGCTGCACCGGCGGGCTTCCGAATTTTATTGGTTAATTCCGCGCAAGCTTCAGGCCCGCCTGTCTTCTAATACTGCTTGCGGAGATTCCCATATACGCTGGCGTGCGGACTGTAAAACAAAAGTCGGCGAAATTATTAGGCGCGAGGAGAGATAAAGCGAACGGTTTATTGCCGATAAATATCGCACATGTTCGGCGAAGCTCGAGGTTTTAATGTATCGGGAAATTTTGGAACGTTTTGTTTCTTGGGATGTAAGTATTTTTGTAAGCTGGGTTTAATCAGTTTAAATTATTGGCGTTGATACTAATTACTACGTTCTTTAAATGTTGTCAATAGAATATTTTTAAATTTTGAGTAATAATATTTATTTTTCATACTCAAAGATTTTTGTATAGTTTTCATTTTCTTTCGTACAACGGCAAAAAAATTTTCAGCTTCTTTTTGCCTGAAAGGATAGCAGTTTGGCAGGAAAAAAAAGGAAAGGACTTCTTTGAGTAGCTGTTGACAGCAGAAGTCATAGAGAAGATTTTCATGATGATGTCACGAAAAAATATTGACTCGTAAATCTTACCGGGTTCGCGCGCTCCTAGTTTTACTGCCTTCTTTTTTTGGGTCAGTGGTAGCAAGTAGCTTTCTCCACGAGCGAGGTACGAAGTAACCCTCGCGTTATTACGCAATCATAATTTCGTCAGTAACTGTTAATGTTTATTTAAAAAGCAGACAAGATTACAATTGCAAAATATAGTGATTACTTATATAATTTAAATTTAATTTATGACACTGGGCATGAGTATGAATTATTAACATGCTTCAAACAAGTTACTAATTTAGGAAATTCTCATAATTCTTTAGTAATCACAATTCTACTATAAATTAAAATTATCGGAAACCCTTTCTGTTCACAAGAATACAGGAATTTATTTTTTTGCAATAAATTTTTAATTTTCGAAAAATTAAAAAAAATGGTTTTTCACATTCTCTGTAGTAAAAAGGGTTTTACATCGCCCTAAAGATCCAAAACATAATGAATTATAAATAACTCTAGTGAAAATACGAATAAGGAAATATTTAGATAATTAGCCATTTAACTAAAGAGCACAAAATTTATTTCATATTTAACTCAAAACGCTTTGTTTAATGAACCAAGAAATAGACGTATGTAATGGCAATCTTCACTTCAGAGTAAAGCTTGCATATTATTAGCCATTATTATTCATTTTCCAGTTAGTTTAATTTATAGCCATCCTTTTCTGACAAGTAATTGATAATATGGAGATACGAAATAAAAATTTGCTCAAACACATAAAACACATCTCTGGTAAATAATATTCAGTAAATTATTTGTTGAGATCTTAAAGCTTTAAGTACCATTAATACATTACGATCGCTTTTGATCTAAAATAAATCGACTTTTATCTATTTATTACAAAATTCCATTACAATATTTTTTCTTGCAAAACATTATAATCT
>UELX01004638.1:0-16822 GCA_900480035.1 Eupelmus urozonus | reverse complement strand
ATGAATAGGGGAGTAGAAAAATCTCCCGAAACGTCGACTAAAATAAATCTTACGCTAGAAACACCTTGGTTCGTCAAAGATCAAATTATTTATACAATCCTTAATTGTTCAGCTCTATTTAATATAATTTCATAAGAATTTAAAATGATGATTTTACATGAATATTTTAATCAACTACTTTGTCACAAGTTAATTTTAAAAGTTCCAGGTTTCCTTATTTTATAAATTCATTGCATGGAATACTAATCGGTTTTTAACTGCAGTGTGGCTAAGATTAGCCAAGTATAAATGAAAAAATTTTAAAAATAACGATAATTTTTTTTGTGAATAAACAAAATTAAGGTCAATCTTAAATAAGCATTATGGAGTGACAGTTATATGCTCTACTTTTTAGTTTCCATCAGTCACAAGTTATATAATTCTTTATCTTTTTTCTTTGTTACCTAATCAGTAGCATGTTTAAATAGGAAACTATTTTCAATACTAATTCAAGTGCTTGAATCCCGCGTTCCTATACTATCTCATACCCAGAACATCCTCATTCAATCACGATTAAACAATCTAATCAACTCAAATACCTTTTCGCAATTCTTTCAACCACACTCCCAACAACCTCACTCTTCAAACTCTCTATACCTCCCAAAACCGTCCCTCCCTCCAAAACATTTAGCCAACAAGCCTCTCTCACCTCCCGCCACGAAAAAAACCCCTCCCCCGCCATCCATAGCTAATAATACAAAAGCATCCCGACACATCCATAGAAAAACCTTGACGCGAAGAGGGGAAAGAGCAGCTACCAACTTCCGGGCGTATCTCTTCCTCCTCGCGCAGGCAGCGACACGCGCTAGGCGCACGCGGCTGCTTTTTGAGCCGAACAGCTGCGCCTGAAGGGACTAAAGGCCGGGCTGTTAGTCACGGGCCGATTTACCCCCTTCCTGGCCGCGAGAGCGGCTTGTTATAGGTCCGGAGAGCCGCGGGGAGCGCCGACGACACCCGGAAACTGGGGATCTCGGGAACACACTTGTTTGGCTAATAAGGGCTCGGGGATTATTTATGGATTACGACTTTTTGGAGCTGGAGTCTTGTTGCGAAGGTTTCGTTCTTTTTCGTCTTCTTTTTGGATTTTTATACTCTTTGAAGTTTTTACGTTGTAAGATCAAATGAGGAAATGCTTTTCTGATTATTTCTTTTGTGTAACGCCGATCGGGCCTTAATCGCTTCGTGAGAAACGATTTATATTTGCAAAGTACGCTCGCATTGGATTGTTTTTATTAAATTTTATTAGCCAGCCAATGATAAACGTGCGTTGTAAAAACGTTTTGTAAGCATATCGCGAAAGGCTTTCCGAATCAGGCAGATATAGCTCGTTTGCGAAACCCGGCGATATATCTTAATTAGATCTCACGACATTAGCAATCGAGTGGTTAAATAATCCGCGCTCGGCCGACCTATCTTATCAAGAAATTTCGAAAATGACTCGGTTCAGCCTGATTCACTAGCTGCGAGCCATAAACCTTTGGTAAAGTCTATTGTACGAGCGCAATTTGCTCTGAAAACTTTTCGTTCTTAAGTATATTTACTCAAACCCGTGTATTTTAGTCAAGGAGACACTTATCACAACCGCGAGTTACTCATAGCTAATAACTTCCAAAAAACTTCAACCTGAAAATTTTCATCGCACAACGAACCCATTCATCAACGTCCTTATCACCCAAATTTTCCAAATCCGCACCAAAACGATCCCTCGCTGACAGCCAAACTTTCAACCGACCAAACAGAGCCGACCCCCGGTCAGATTTACAGATCTCGCTTTCCTCTCCGGCACGTGTTTTTCATTTCCTCAAGGAGCCAGCCCCGGTGTGGTCCCTCGGAAGTATAGCTCCTGCGGGGGCGGGACTCTTAGCTCTGTGTAAATGTTTATACTCTCCCAGGGACGCAGACGCGCAGGAAGCCCGAGCCGAATTCCGATTTTCCGGGGATCGTTTGCCTGCTTTTTAGTTTTAAAGAGCCTTGGCTGAGATAAGAATCCGGCCCCGATCGCTGATAAGATACAGCAAGCTGATGGATAGGCTGTATTACGCGGTTTATTTAAAGATCTGCGTTTCGCAAGCGCACTCGAGATAGCCGGTATTAAAGTCCATTCGATATTATTATTAAATACCGAGACGCTTCTCTAAATGCGAACAGACCACTTTTCCAAAAGCGCGCGTAACCAGCGCAACAGTCCGGCTTTCAGCTGGGTATAATAACTCGAGGTGCGAACAAAAGGATGCATTCTCGCATTTCGCGCGGACTGCACGCATCTATAAATCATAAAGCCAGCGCATTCCTCGCGCCGAGAGCTGGCTATTAAAGCTACGCAGCCGCGTATACCTGCGAAACTACGCCGGGGATTGCCGAGAAGAATGAAGCCGAGGCTTGGTTTGCGAGGTGAGCTCTTCGGTGTTGATTACCGAGCTGAAATTCTATATACCTGAGCGCGGGAGTCGAGAGGCGCTGCGGCTTTTTTTTTCGCTCGAGGAAATTGCGGAAGTTTCGGTGAAGGTCGGTTCGATTTGCGTTTCCTTTCAATAATTTCAGCGCTCGGATTCGTCTCGGTTTAGTCGGATTCAAAGCTCTCGGGTGTATGTATCCACTCTTCTCGACTCTGAAAAGGAAAAGCCAGCTCCGTTGGTACAGAGCATTGCCAAACCGGCCGCGTTGCGATATAACCCCATCGCGAAATTCCTCCTCGTACTCACACACACACGGCAACTCTTCTACCTAAAGCCAACCCTAACGCAACGCTCATCTCCGGCGCGTATATACGCAAGCGGCCGCAGGCTCTTTCACTGTCGCAACGGCTCTCTCGCTTACACACATCTGCCAGAGAGGAAACTGCAGCTCTCTTGTCTCGGCGTTTTCGTCGGCAGTGTGTAAGTGTATACACGCGGGGGAAGGAAAAAGGCCCGATGAATAATGCAGCGTTCGGGAAAATCTGTCGCGCCTGGCCGGATGACGAAACGGGCGAGCTCTGATGGCTACAATGGCTGCTTTCCTGCCGATGTTTCGCTTTATTCCAGGCGGTTTGTGTGGCTATCTGGAGGAGAGATCGGGGGCAGAGTGTATGGGGCGATTGGTTTTTGAGGGAGAGGAGAAATTTAAATGGCCGGGGTGAGATGTTGGGAGATGTGGCTTGTGTAGTGGATGGTCTTGAATTTTATTAGTTTGATTTAATCTTCTGAATTTTATTAGGTCTTAAGAGAAGCTGTAACTGAGGACTAAATAATTACCACTATTATGTTAATAATAAGATAAAAGTACTGATTTAATTTTCTGAAAGCGTTGAGTCTATATACTGTTTGTTAATGAATTGCTTGAAAATAAGTCGGAAAGATATAATAAATTCTTATGTATTTAAGTAGTTGTTTCTTGCATAAAAAATTTAAAAACTGCTACATAATTTCACTATAACAAACAGTACAAAAAGTATAAAAGACGAGTTCCATTTCAAAATCAACAAAGACTCCTGTCCATTAACAACAGCCATTCCACCAAATCCAGCATCCAGGATGCACACAAATAACATCGATTCCTCAGATAAATACAATCATCCAAGAATAGCCACCGTCAAGATCCACCCCCTCTCTATTTTAAAACCCCGATGAACCAGAAAACCCGCATAAAAAGCACTCTCCAAGCCATTCAGAAATAAAATCCATAAATCCAGCCCAACAACAGCTCCATCCAACTTCTCCTAAAAAAAAGCAGATGCATATTCCCGTAAAAAAAAGGAAACTGCACTTCATAAACCCAAGCACAATGAACCACCTCTCGGTGCAACGCACCCCGGAAATAAGAGAACTTCCAGATAAACGCGCTCCGCTGCTGTTCCAGCACCTGCGTATATATATACGCGGAAGAAAGGCACGCGCCTTATGGCGGATGCACGCGCGTACCTGCATGTGGTTTTGGGCCACGCGAGGGCCTTTTTTCAGCGCGGGTGGAGAAACGGACTTTTGTGCGGGCGATGCTGGCTTTTGAATGTATAAGAGAGAGCTGAAAAATGAAAAATCGGGAGCGCGCGTGGCGGTCTGTAGCGTCAGCTGGCCGGAGCGCGTCGAACGAGGGAAGAGCGATGGGTTTCGTCTCGGAGTAAATTGGGATGGTTATTTTTTTTTGTCCGAGTTTTCGCTCGGTAATAAGCCGAGTGATGGAGCGATGAATTTTTCAAAATCGATAAGCCGTATATACATACGTTAATGACCCACTCTCGGCAAAAGCAAAGAGCCTCGAATTTTCGCGCTTTTCAAGGTCGCAGTTTGGCAACACTCCCCAACGCCTTCAAACACCTCTAATAACCCTCTTGCGAAACTCTACAGATCCATTACTTACACCCGTCGAGAGAAAGAAAGAAAAAAAAAGGAGCCGGCAAATCGGCAAGGGTCGCGTGTGTGTCGAAAGAGGGGGACTTTATACCGATCGTCGGCCGATTTCTCGCTCTCCATGCGAGAGCGCACGCGCTAACCTCGTCCCCGAGGATCGAAGGTCGGCTTAATGTGGGTCGCGGCCGCGCCGGAGCGTGTAAGAGAGAATTATCTTAATCCTTCCGCTCTTGGCAAATCGGCGTCCTTTCTGCGATTCACCTTCGTTGCCGATTTCGTTAGGTGGGTGGGTGGGATGGTGCGGTTTTTGGTTTTGAGTGGATTTGGGGTGAAGGGTTTTTTGAGATTTTTGAGGGAGGGTTGGGATGATGACTTTTTTTTAATTGGGAAGGTTCTTTTTTGGGGAGTGATCGGTATGGAGATTTTTGAAAAACAAATTTGTAAAGCGGTGATAATAAGTTTCGATAGCGACAAAATTGATTTGTTCTTTGATATTTTACGATAAATATTTTATCTTGATAATTTTGAGAAACGATAAATCGATAATATCGAGAATTAGATGATCAATTAAACGCGGCACGTATACCTCTATTTGAAAATTCAATAACCCATCGTTATTCCAACAGCGGAATGGGGTTGTATTTTCAACTCCGGCCATAAGGAGGCAGCACTTTATGCCCAGCTCGGTCTGTGACGCGATATTCAGTGCTACGTGGAGATAGAAGCGGCAACGTGCTGGCGCCGGCGCTGTTTTACCGAAAAATTTCACGGTCAGGTTCGTATATATACCTTCTCTCAAACGAGTTATACATCCTCTACTAAATCGATCTTCTCCGTTCTATCTCCACCATAACTGCTTAGTTAAAAAAATAATCACAATTCGTAAATTACCCACAATTCATCAATTAAAACCGGCCCCAAACGATCATCAAAACTTAAAAATCGATCGTCAGATATTAAACAACCAGGAAGTATCATCATATCACGCTTCTATTTCTCCGAACGAACCTTACGCATGACGTAAACCATCTCCCAAACACGCATCACCGCGAAACAAAGGCTTATTACAGCGAGAGGAACGACGACCTTTTACCTCACGTGACACGGCTCAACGCGCGCTTTTTCAAACGCTCCGATGATACACCCCATTGTACTTATGTATACATACCAGCGTTTGCACAGCTTAATCAGCGCTTTCGTATTTGCCGGGCTAACGAACCGTACTTTCCCCGCTTTTGCGAAAGAGCAGAGCTCGCGAGGTATGCGTGAGTTTGATTCGATAGCGCGCGATGTGGGGTAGGCTCTAGGTGACGGATGATTTATGGCTCGAGGAAGGCCGTTGTTGAATTCGTTTTTTTTTGCGATCGCATGATGAGACTGATGAAATTTTCGGTTGTCGAGTGTGATTAGTTATGCGCTCGAGTGGAAATTCGATTAGTTATTCAAATATTGTCGGGATACTCTAAGGCTTAATTTTATTAAAAATTGACTATTAACCAAAATTGCATTAATAATTACATAAGCAACCTAGTTATAGGATATTTAATTTTCCATCCGAATTTCCGCATTTTAAATGAAACTTTAATTTCTACTAAAACATTAAAATAATCAATCCACATCCACAAACCTACAATCGTCCTTGATCAAAGAAAAACAAAATAAATTTCAAGCACTTATTAGCACATCTCGCATATACATTCGCCGATACGAATCCGCTCTCCCGATAACGAGTAAAATAAGAAGCCAAGTCCCGTGCGAAAAGAGAAAAAGAGCACGCGACGTTAGCGCAAACTTGGCGAGTTTCGCGCAGATAACAATACAACGATATACGTTATAATATATACACCGGGAGACTATCCATCTCCCGAAGCGCGCGAGAGAGAGGAGGGAGTGTACTTAATTATCTTATCGGCGAGCGCTCGAGAGCGGCTTTTATATGGCATGCTCCGAAAGTGTGATAGATAGGGAATTACGAAAATCAAATATTTATAACCAATACGTGATGTGCGTGTGTTGAGCTTTGTGTATGCGCGCTTCCTGGACTGCTCTTTTTTTTTTCTTTTTCATTCTTCCTCTTCTCGGCTGAGATTGTGCATAAATATTTGTCGCTGCGCTTTGAGGAAATATGCTTTAGCGTAGAGCCTATTATGATATTTTTACTTTACACCAGGAAATGTTAAGCTCATTTACTTTGTAATAAGTAGCTTAAATCAATATTAATGCCTCAAAATTCTCAAAAAATAATTACAGCAGACCTCAGCAATGTCCGAAGCGGAAAACGAGGAGGAGCAGCCAACGAAAAACGAGCCCGGAGCCAGCAGGCACGGCAACTTCATCAACTACTATCAGTTCCACTCGGCCCAGGAGCGCGTGCGCCAGCTTCCGAGCGCCTCCCTGCTGGCTAGGTGCTCCCCCGCCTCCAGCGGCCGGAAGAAGTACGTCGCCCTGGATGTGGGCTGTAACGCCGGGGTGAGTTTTCGTCTGTTGTAGCTCGAGGGGAGAGCTAATTTTAGGACGTGGCGCCGATGATTTTTGGTTTTGAGAGAGAGAGGCGGGGTGAGGGTTTTTTTTGGGAAGGGAAATGATCGGTGCGATGATGGTTTTGTCGAGGGGGTGTGGGAGGATGTAGGTGAGGTTTTGGGGAGCTGGAGTTGAAGTATATTATTTATTTTGTATTGTAATTTAGATGTAAATAGTATCCATTTTTTTACGTTACATATGATTTATAAAAGCCATTATTATTTTCATGTTTTTTATACTTTAATTGAGACTATCAGAAATTTGTTTCTCTTTAAAAGGACACAGTTTTGATTAATTTAACACACGTTATACAAAGAATTCATTTTTTTTAGTTGATGGAAAAAATAACATCTATATAGTAGTACACTTAAGAAGAATTTGATCTATATGAAAATTATGCATAATTATTAAATTTAATTAAACGGTTATAGACGACAACCAGAATCTAATCTAAATATATATGATTTACTAATTTAGCCCAGCCATTCTCCCAAAATCCAGTCCCACAATCAATCATTTACATAAAAATACCAATAACCTCAGCAAAACCTCACTAAAGAAAATAAAAAATCAAAAAAAAAAAAAAGAAATCGAACACAAAGAACCCAACAGCACCACCTCCCCAGACAAACACGCCACTTACCCATCCTCCACCGCGCGTCTCGACGGCATCTTTATTTTCGTCTCTCGTCATCCTTTATTGACTGCGGCTGCGTCTCGCCTCTCACTCGCCTCAAAAGCCAACCGAGAGAGGAAAGACCTCCTAATTGCGGAATGAGCGAAAATAGAGAAGCGGAACGCGCGGATCGTCTACTTCCGGCTTTTTCGAGCAAGCCGGAGAAATTTACGATTCGGTTATTTTTTCCTCCTCTCCGTCTGCGACGCGTTTTAAGGTCAGCATTTTTTTTTTAAGAGGGGGATTCCAGTCGCGGTGTGTATATGCTCGTGTAAATCCGTCGACGAGCTGTTGGGATATTGGGGAAAGGAGGATTTTTTTTTTTTAGGTGGCGGAGTGGATTTTTTGACAAAGGAAGTGTAATGGATTAGTTTTAGTGGTGAGAGAGGTGTATAAGTAGCGTTCTTTGTTTCGTTTTGGATTAAAAATAAGTGTGCGAATTTTGGCATTCTTGATGTTTCCTGATTTGAAAATTAAGTGTGTTTAAAATGCAGTGTCAACATGTTAGTCATCCGCTTGCTTTGACTTGATATTAACTCGTAATAAAATAATAAGTATTGAATCATTTTTATAATGCGAATGTCAATAAAAGATACGATTCTATATCCTTGCCATATATTGCCGTATGACAATAAAAGCTAAAAAAAGATGAACTTACAGTCTACGCGTAAATGTTTCTTACCTATATAATTTTTAAGTGCTAAAACTATCCATCTTAAACTTTTCAGTAAAAAGTATTCCTTTACTGCACAATCAGCAAAAAAACAATACATTAATCTAACCCTCCCACTTTCATTCCAGGATCTAACTCTGGAGCTGCATAAGCACCTGAGCGAATGCCTGCCCGAGCTGGAGGTCTCGATTCTTGGCATAGATCTCGATCCTATTTTAATCGAGCGGGCGAATGAGAAAAACGATCGGCCGGAATCGGTGGCTTTCGAGTGCCTCGACTTCTTCTCTCCCAATTGTGAAAGTCTCCTGACGTCCTACCTGGCCAAGCACCAAGTGGTTAGAAAACATTTACACCTTTTGCTAAAATGATGCTTCCTTTTTAAATGTTGCTCGCGCGGGCTCGTTGAGTAATGGTTTAAGAGAGTTATAAATATGAGTTGTTTTTTTTTTAAAGTTTTTATAATTAGAGGTTTATTCAAGTGTTTTTGTGATCGATGATAAAGTTTATTCTTAATTATAGATATAAACATTTTTATTTCGCGATTCTAAATGTTCTGTAGAATGGGAAATTGCAAAACTTTATTATTAAATTTTCTTTATTCTTCTTTTTATTTTTTTTGAGTGAATTATTATACTATCACAGATGCCCTAGATAAAAATTAAAAAATTTAAAAAACTTTAGAAAAAAAAGTAAACAATTTAGTAACAACAATTCGCTTGATTATAGCTCTATTCTACGATACATTTAGATTATTTATCATACTTTTCGATGATTTACTCCTACGGTACACGTACTTTAAAAAAACGAAACATTAACTATCACCAAAACTTTCGAACACAACAATCCCTTATCAAACCACTCTCTCAAATTCCAGTCGCGCTTCGACACGAGCTTCTGCTTCTCCATAACGATGTGGATCCACCTTAACCACGGCGACGAGGGCCTAGAAAAATTCCTAACCGACCTCTGCGCCCTGAGCAACTCCGTCCTAATCGAACCCCAGCCCTGGCGCTGCTACCGTAACGCAGCTCGTCGACTCCGTCGCGCCGAGCTCGACGGATTTCCACTTTTGTCAGGCATCAAATACAGAGGCGACGTGCAGAAACATATTCAGAGGATCCTGGAGGTGAGCTGCGGTTTCAGGAGTGTAGCGGTTAGCGAAGAGAACGACTGGCAGAGGAAACTGCTGTTTTATGAGAGGAGAGGGATGGATTGAGGATGGACGGTTGGACTTTGAAGGGGTTGGAGATCGAGTTTTGTGTGGGTGGGTTTTGAGGGAGGGAGAAGGATTGTAAGATTGGAGGATGGAGAGGTGAGTGCGGAGCGTGTGAGGGTGAAATGTTTTGTAGAGATTTATGGAGGTTTGCTAGAATTATTGAATTTTGAGTTTGAGGTTACTTACGTTTTATAAGATATACTTTTACAGAAATTATGATACATATATAAGAGGACTTTTTCTACTGTAATTGTTGATGAACTTTTAATGTAAATAAATACATTTTATATTTGATGTATTGGATCTTTTCTTTACCGATAAGCGAACAATTTACAAATTTAAGTTTTTAGATAATAATTACAAAAATTAATGAAAATTAATCCATGTTTGAAAATATGTCTCAGTAGGTAAAACAGAACACGGAAACACATTAATAAGTACAAGTACAAACCATAAGATAGCAGCACTTTACAGTCGTCTTAGCGATCACACTGAATACTACGTATACTTACCGGCATATTTTTTGGTTTATAAATAAATAAGTTTTTAGAAATAAATACATGTTTTGATACAATGTAGTATATCACTTTACGATTATTGAACTTATAGGGTATGCATACATATTTTATATATGCAAATTTAGGACATAAGTTGTTTTTTGTCATAATAAATTTTGTTTGTGTTTTAAATATCAAGTAATTATTGTAAAATACTATAAGGTATATTGTAAACAAAATTTTTTAAATATTAACGAAATATTTATATACATGAGATATTTAAAAACTTTTGTTCAAATCAGTTGCCATTCTTGGTTAATTTGGAATATTAACTTGAAATTTTGCGCAGAAACAAAGTGTTGTGTTTCGGAAAGCAACGCTATCCTGAATATGAATATATATTACATATTTTTTCTAATGATAAAACTGTACGATTTGCACAATCGGTACTTAATATTACGGCTGAATTCTTTTATAAGGATATAATTAATGATGGTAATAATCATATAATAACAATTATTGAATTACAGCTTCATAATTGTACGTAGACATAATCATATAATCAATAATATAAACGCAAAATAAAACTGCATTATCATTGTTTGATAAAATAAGAAAGTATATTCTACTGCTGCAGTGTAATAAAACAGATTAAACAGATTGCTCGGCAGATAACAAACGAATCTAAACCTATCTTATGAAGAGCAGCTCTCGTAATCACATTAATATTCAACTCACATCCACACTTAACGATCCTCCTTCATTTCAAAAACAGCCACTGTGCGCGCGCAGAGCGACGCCATGACAGCTAACACCCCCGTCTAAAAAGAAAAGCACCAGACCGAGTCAGAAAGCTGCTACGCTACGGCATCATCATCGACCAATGAATCCAGCCTGTCCCCGAACTTGAGCACCATATCCAAGTGGTGGGGGGTAGATCTGTGTGTTGTACGCCGCCGCTAATCGCGTAAAACGCTGTCATGAACTCCGCTAGCAAGGTAAGCCAGAAAAACCTACACTAGCCCCCATATTAGACACTTTTCCCGCCAAGCTACCGGCCACCGGGAGATACATAGCGTAGTTTATTCCCGCACCGGAGTAGCCAGTCTATTCTGCCGCGTCGCTGGATTTTCGTGAACGAAAGTCGGGCTCGGTCTCTGCGACAAAAAAATCTCGCTGGTCTATACGAGAGCGCGTGTGGTATATATACGGGAATACTGGGATGGAGCTCAATAGCGGCAGCAAGGTTATGTTTTGTTTATGTTTTTGCGATTGATGTAGGTCTTTTTTTTATTGTTAGGTGTAGATTGTTAAGGTCGAGGTAAGGTAGAGGTGTGTGACTTGTGATTGTGCGCTTATTTTAGTGTTCAGGTGGGTTGCAAGGTTGGTGTTTGTTGGATTGTTTGGTTTAGAGAGGTTATGTTTTCGTTAAATATTAAAGAGTTAATTTATATTTTTTTATGTTAAATTTATCTTGGACAAAATAATGTGGTTTTTTTAAATTCTTACGGAATTACTGGTTTAGTGTACCGGGTTTTTGTAAATATTGCAAAGCGTTTTTGCGTATTTCTACTTTTTATTATTTTATAATTAATCAAAGATTCATTGTACAAGAATATTGAATTATTGAATTTAGTGCAAAGAACATGATGAGAAAGTGTGTTTTACTGTATTAAGTATTGTTATTTAAATAATTAATCTTAAATAAAATTCAACAGGTTGGTGAAATTTTCACCGCTGCGGGTGCAGCGTTCAATAAGTTGGGAGAGTTGACCATGCAACTGCATCCAACAACTGATTCTCCAACTGGGTAAATTAGCAGTACATGAAGCTGCTTTATTTATCATTTCACAACATTTATTATGTCTAGTGATTTATTTATTATTATTTTTATTATTCCAAAATATTATTTTGCATTATGTTACGTTGCCACACTAATGCTTACACTTGTATCTGCAGTAAATGGACTGATGAGGAAATTGAGATGCTCCGTCACTCGGTTAAGACCTTCAGCGAAGACTTAAACAAAATTAGTGATCACATCAAAGGGAGGACTGTGTAAGTTCACTAAAAAATTATTTTGGCTCCGAGATAACGGTTAATACTCGATTCCTCAATCAGTTCTTCGTTCTCTTTGATACAAATCACTGCTTCTCTTCTAGATCTCAGATTCGATCTACACTTAAGAAAAAAGCTTTTGAAGAAGCTGGTGTACCCATTAGACAACAGCAAATTATTTCTCAACAATCCACACAGCAAGTCAATGTTCAACAAGTTCAAGCACAGAAACAGACAGCAAGCAATCCTGGTCTTATGGGTAAATCGGCTGAAGTAACTTTGAACATGTTAAATGCTCCAGAATCAGAAGTCGATGTTGAAGGATTACCAGAAGAATGTCAAGTTAAATTAGAGTTTGATGGGACAACGGAAGAAGTAACTTCGTAACAGTTAACTTATTTTTAAAATGATTTAACATTTCTCCACGACAAGGCTTTATGTACAACAGATTTTGTACGCCATTATGATATTTTCCTTAATTATTTGTGTAAAAAGTCTGTGTTGAAATCGAGGATATTTTATATTTAATGAAATATTACACTATCAAAAATAAGAAAATTAAGAGTACAAACAATCTAGGGACGTCAGTTTTTAAGTTACTACTATTTATATATTATCATAGTGATTAGAATTAATCAAGTAAGAATATTTTGTAAGTAAAAAAACCTAAACAATTATATTTTTTCCTTATCTAACTATTCTCTAAAAGATTGACACTATGTAAAAAAACAATTTTAAAATTTAAATATTTTTTATAAATAAATCATTGTTTATTTTATTAATGGGTCTAATATTCTCTTAAATATTCGCTAAAACTAAATTTTTGTCATTTTAAATAGTTAAAACTATATAAAATATTTGCATATTTGTAATAAAAAAATTAAAAATATATAAGCAGGATTAAAAACAAAAATTTTAGTCTTCTCATTCTGTAGTTTATAGCATATATAAACAAAAACAAAATGTCAAGCTTCAAGCTAAAACTTAAGATTTGGCTTTTATTTATAATTTTCTTCAATTTTAGCAATTTAAACTGCATTATTATGATACAATTTTGTTTTATTTACGATTAAACTAAACAAATAAATTGAATTCGTAAATATTTTTATGTCACACAAGCACGATTTTCGCGTTTTATCGCCCCCAAAAGCGGGCCTTAAGTGACCATTTTTATTGCACGTTGCTATGGGCAACGGGCAATAAGGAATATTTTATTAAGGACCCCCCACGGGGGTTCAAATGTCATTTTTGAAATAATAATCTTATCCTTACGATTTCAAAAATGGTGTTTTGACCCCCCCTGTAACTTATGAAGTGCGTGGTTGCCGTGTCTAAAAATGGTCACTTTAGCCTCGCTCTTTATACCCAATAAAACGCAAATATCAATACCTGCGTGACATAAAGCACTGCATGTGCCACGGACAAGTGAACCTTTATGCCCTCGTGTGGTTGCAGTACTCGTAAATAAAGGTCCACTTATCGCCCTTAGCACATAATGTACTATTAAATAATTCAAATTGAACTTCACAAATAAATTGAATTCGTAATTATTTTTAAATAATTCAAAATAGTTCTTACAAGTCAGCAAATTTTTTTCAAACTTTCCAAGCTTAAAAATAAATTATAGTTAGAACTTAATTGTACATTTTAATATTAAACTTGATACTATAGTACATTTATGATAAGATGTATCTTATAAGATTTATTATAAAATAGCGTCGATAATAATCCACAAAATTTAGATTTTATGTTTTAATATAAATATTTGTCATTAGTGGCCTTTAATTTTTATCCTCTGAAACTTTTCTTTTTAAAGGGTCTATAATGGTGATTACCAGTAGCTTTAGGATCTGATTTATAAATAACTTATACTTAGAGTACTGAATCAGTGAAACAAAAAAATTATAATAATAATCGTTAAAGGCAGACAAAACTCTATAAAAAAACTCTAAAAACTAAATCTCAAAACTCTATAAAAACTCTATATCTGCTGCAAAATGATATTAAAAATTTAATTTTTTGCAAAAAAATTTATGCTTGGGTACAAAATTATATTATCAAAAGCTGACAGGTTAATATACTATTTATCTACTAAAGTTTCGCAGTTTTTGTGATGATAATTTCACAATTTTTTAATCTGACGGAATCCTGATACACTTATTAGATGCTCGCGAACATGTACTTATACACACAACATGTACTATTCCCATTCAACAAATAATAAGTTTTTATGCTAAACTTTTGATACATTTTTACTTCGCGCTTTTGTTATACTGTCTAAAAGTCAAGGTGTGAATCTACCCTGATTCTATCCCCATGAATTGTAAATTTTAAAATTCATACTTTGTAAGATGTGAATGTCAATAAACTTTTTCAAATTGAATAACTTTTTTTCAAAATGTATGAATTTTTCTACGATGTGAATTTCAAGATTTATTCACATCTTAACTTTTAAAGAGTAATCATGTTTGACCACGCAAATGACGAGGATTCTGCATTCGGCTTGCTATTATAACTTTGCTACCAGGATAAGACCTGACGTAGTCAAATTGATGCCGAATTAAAAAAAAAATTAAGCAAACCGTGCATAAGATTGTTCAGTGAATATTTTTGCTAGCTTCATCAGTTTTATCAACAAGCAAGCTGAAAAATAAAGATGCTCACCCTAGAGGGAATAGTAAGTTCACTGTGTTCGTAACTAGCTGTTCAAATCCATATTTTTGCATAAAATACACGTTAAAAAATTATAATTTTTCTGATTTACAATTAAAAATTTTTTTATCTATTCACTGTGCTATCACTACACATAGCAGAAATAGAAGAAGCATAGAATGACAATAGAATGACAAGTAAGCGGTCAAAACGGCACATGAAATGAATTAAAATAATTTTTCAAAACCTTTCACATTTGTAAGTTCAAAAATTTTGGACGGTAGACCAAATCATTATTTATTATTATTTATTTATTATTATTTATTTATTATTTATTTATTTTTTTTTTTTATTATTTCATCGGTAGATTAATATCATCTCAACTCAAGACTTTTTTCGTGAATTATTTGTCCATTGTCTTTAAAAAGAGGTATTGAATATCAACTCGATGCAAGCCTAAAACTTCAAGAACAAAACGAATCCAGTACTCTTAAAATCATTGTAGTCCGAACCTATATCGCTGCCAAACAAATCATCTGTCGAAATTAATTTGAAGCCCTAGAACCATATGCAGTTCTTGGTTCTTGAACCATTGTTCATAGTATTTCGCCTGAGCAATGGCCAATGTATTTGCTCTCCCTCTCTGCAAATAAGGTAATATTGTAGAAGTAAATAATTTAAAATACTTAATCATATTGAAAAAATTGTCAATATTTTTCATCATTTATTGATATACATACATTTTAAAATTCTAATCTATCTGAAAATTAAAAATTTTTTTTCGAAATTTCGCAAGTTTAAATTATTTTAAAACTCAGTAAACGAGGAAGTTGCATAAGAATAATGTTCTTGCGAGACAAAAAGCTAAATATTTTTGATTGAAAATGAATTTATCGATCGATGAATTTATCTTAGATAAACCACGAAGTTTTCATAAAAAAGCTTATTTATTTATAGGTCAATTTTCCGAGCGTTTATTAGCTCATTCTCTAGGCATAAATAAATTGCTATATTTCATATAGAGATTATTTCTATACATATACTATTCTGCTTAAATTTAACATTTCCCTCATTAGAGGTTCTCGAAATTGCAAACAAAATGTCATTTCTGTAAGATTTTAATAACGGCAAACGGTCTGAAGGAATAAGTTATAATAACATTACAACATTGTTATCGACCATATGAAAACAATTTTTTAACGATTAATTTTTCTCCAATCCATTAAATCTGTTTTGACTTCATTATTTTCGGATATTGTATTTAGTAAGTCATTTGAAGGAATTTATGTATAACTTTTTTATTTGGATGTAGTACAAAGTCCACAGCGTCGAAAAAAATTCGATCACGTCAGAATGAAACCGATCCTTTGTGATGGAGAAGACAAAACGAGAAAGTGTAGGAACTGCCGATTTTGCGAAAAAGTGGAAGTAAGAAGCGGACAAAGAACTCTAATAAGAATTGTTTCCATCGTTTAAGTCTACGTACAAGATTGCGATTTTTGTTGGAATTTTCTAGTTTTTCATAGACTTCAAGAAAAGTAAGTTATTTTTATATTTTTTTGTAAAACGAGAGAAACGATCGCGGTATTTTGATTCCTTTTAGGCTTGATTTTTTTATGCTTTTATTTAAAAAGAAATTTGTGACAAAATAAAACTTACAATGATAATAAATAAACGATCTGCACAATAATTTGAGTGTAACTGTAGTTCTTTTTGGACGTCTCTTAAAGAAATGAGACAAACTTACTATGTTTGGAAGGCAACTAAGGAAATGAAATGAATGGACAGAGGGATAATGACTGTGAGTGCACAGTAAGAGTAATCAGAATTATATTTTAGAAGCATAGGAATTTTTTTTAGAGGAAACCGTGGAGGAATAGTATTATTAACAAGACTATTAATATTATAGACATAGAAATTATTTATTTTTTTTTTTTTCATTTATTTATTTATTGTCGCATCCCCCTCGAAGGGTATTAGCGACATTCTACAGCATTTTACAATTTTATATCACATCGGAATTGATACAATACATAAAATCTTATATAATATATATACATGTGGTAATTTGAGTTACAATTTATAAAAATTATTGGATTATCATTGCTGTCTTCTTGAGGATCTATCGACGTGTTATGCTTATTTTTATACGACAGAAATTCTTCA